>MU968559.1:27361-106670 GCA_034641835.2 Pinus albicaulis
AAAGGACTTTAATAAACATTCAAACCAAATGATAAGACACCGAATGACGCGGTGTTTTAATTTTCAATTTCACAGAGGCAATTCATGCTCATGGTTGTAGGAGCGGGTGGATCTGCAGTGGGTGGCCCTCAGTTTGTAGCTAATGGTGACAACAAGTGGAAGAAGGTAGCGGTTGTGAAAATGTTGACGAAAATGGAGTCGGGAAACGACAACGATTTGCAAACTAAATCACACGATGGTTTGCAACAAGAACTAGTTGTCGGAACGTAGCGAGGTTGATAGTTGTGTGATGCAAACAAAGCTGTTGAGAATTTGGTAGGGCTATGTTTAATTCAAATTCTCTATTTGATAATTACTTGTGAGCTTACTCTTCTTACTCATGTCTTATCTTTCGTTAGCTTATTAGGTATTTCATCAAGTCAACTATCAAAACACAAGAGACAAAAATTTAGGCTATTCAAGACGAGGCCAAAACCTCTCCCTCTTGGACAGGAAAATCCACAAAAAAATCTTCTTATAGACTTTCGATTGACAAGTACCATGACCATAACTCGGACCCTTGACATATGTATGCCTCCAAGACCTTGTCAACGCTTTTTTCCTTGTCTCCTTATGTTGATCTTCATTTTTGCACCGCTCTACACCAAAATTGCACCAACACTAGGGAGACGTAGTCCCTAGTCTATATTCTTCCTCGGTCTTCTTCTAGAGTTTCCTTCTCGGTCTACTTTTAGTGTCCATGATTCCCAAGCCGTAAATGTCCTTTTCTCCTCTTCGCTATATATATATATCGGTGAAACGAGGACTCGGCGATTAATCGGCTAAATCGCGAGTCATACTCGCTCGGCGGCCAAACGAGCGGAGTCAACTACGCGCGAGTCAAATCGGCGTTTCAAATCGGCGATTTTCCCGTTTTTTCTCGACCGAATCGGTAGTTTAGGTTTTAGAATTTTTTTTAATAGTCGTCGTCGGGTTTTAGATTTCGATTTGTTTTTCCGCCGTCCGTTTCGTCGCTCGCACACCGTGCCGCCGTCGCACACGATGGTTTTAATTTTTTAAACAGTCGTCTGCTCGCACACTCGCTCGCACACTCGGCCGTCGTCGCACACTGTGGGTTTTAATTTTTTAAATGGGATCGCTCGAGCATCAAAGGATCATCGTGGTCGCTCGCCGGACTGCGGAGTGTTCATCGTGGTCGCTCGCCCTGGGAGTGTTCATCGTGTTCATCGTGGGCTTTCTCTGTGCCATTCACCGTGAATCGAATCTACAACCGAGGCTTACTCATTATAGTAAATAGTGACCTATTTCCAAACGTAAGTGTTTTTATTTTTTCCGGAGAGTGCAACTTCCCGTTATTGAAAATCGTATATGCAAAGTGTCATTGGAAACAATCGCCCGCTTTGGAAATATTGTTAGAGACGTTGCATTTGATGCCCACAGAACAAAAGTTCCCAGTCACCACTCAGAGAGTTTGGTAGAAATTGCACTTCGAGAAAATTATGGCATGCTGGTTCTAGAGCCTTTGCTTAGATTCACAGTTGATTATGGACTTGGATGAGAATACTTCCCTCCCCTTTTCTTTCAGATCGTTGCATCCAGTTTCAAAACCACTTGTCATGCTCTGTTTTTTTAGATGGAGTTTTCACTCATGTTCTTTTATTTCTTCTCTCGTATTCTTTCCTTCTCAAACTAGCCACTTAGCTCTTGAGTATCTTGTCATTGCTCTTAGATCTTTTATCCTTACTTATTGCTCGATTAGCTTTAGATTTAGGAGTCGATACACACTTCCCCTTTGTATTACACTCGCCGGGAGTATCTTGCCGTTGTTCTTAGATCTTTCATCCTTACTTATTGCTCGATTAGCTTAGATTTAGGTGTCGATACTAAAGACTCTCCCCTTTGTATTACACTCATTGTTACCATTTTAGTATCATCGACACGCTTTTTCTGGCCATTCGTTTAACATTAATAAAACTAAACTATTATAGTATTATGATCAAACATATAGCGATAAAAATGAAACAAATAGATAGTAAGAAATATGAAACAAGAAGTTAGAACACATGCCATAACAATGTTAAAAATTAAAATATGCCATCACGATTTTAAGAATGTCTCTCATTTAACATCTTGGTCCGGGTATTAGTTATAAGTTTGAATGCAAGAAAACTTTCGAACCCCCTTTCCTTTATCTTGAAGAGGAATCAAGGGGGCAACCCATTTAAAGGATGACAAACTTTTTCGAATCATGTATGACCAAACTTTTTTCTCGTTTACATCTAGATTTAGCTGTCTCCGAGGTTGGCTTGTTCGAGATCTTTCCCCAAATCACGCTCTGCGATGGCGTGCTTTTTCTTCAAAATCTTGCTATTCCTTGCTCTCCATAAAAAACAAAAAGAGAATCCAGTTAGATATACCATATCCGCTTTAATGTTTCGAGCTCGACTTTTCCAAAGTGGCTTCGTAATAATTTATAAACAAATCTCTGTTTGTATATGAAGATATATTGTAATAAACGAGTCCCTGTTTTCACTACCATTAGCATCCAAAAAATCACCAATAACTTTCAAGTTTCTATCACTCGTCCATCTCTCCTACTTATCTCGCATTTTTAATTTTTTATTTATTTTTTTGTCTTGCGAGCGAGCAGGGAGCCATAAATTAAACAAAAGCGAAAGAAAGCCACAACTTCAAATCTCGATTCTTCAATCTTAACGAAGCCACAATTTAAACACAAGTCCAAAACAACTAGAATGCCGAGGGAGAAGGATTTTGCTTGGGCTTATTGTGACAAGATTCCCCTGAAAGCGCCAAGCTCCTTTGCAAATTTTGCAAAGCGAGAATGTAGTGGAGGCATCTATAGATTCAAGTACCACATTGCACGGATACTCGGGCATGATATAGGTCTCTGCGAAAAGGTTGACGATAATGTCAAACACCAAGCAACCTTGGCCCTTGACATGTTGACTCAGAATAATGCTAAGAGAGCAAAGCAAAAACAAGAAATAGGAACTCTTGAGTCGACCTTTCTTCTTCCAATACCCCCTTTTCATCTCCTTCTGTTGAGTCCTCAATGCCATTCCCAAGTTTTTCACACATGCCTCCAAGTTCAAGTCAAACTCAAACTCAATTCAACACTCGGAGGTGGAAACATAAACACTTTTTTTCCTCCTCGCACAAAACCCGGTTCCCAACCTACCTTGGATGGCACTTGGTTGGAAAAAAAGATATCCATAAACAAGCAAGGAAGGCCATTGCTAACTTTTGGTTCTATTCTGACATACCTTTCCATTGTGCCGAAGTCCTTATTGGCAAGCTATGATTGATGCGATCGTTGTAGGTCCGAGATTCAAAGCCCCTACATTAGAGAGCCTTAGGACGATTTATTGTTAGAGAGTGTTGAAGATGTCATGCTTGTGCTAGCTGAGTTTCGTTCATCATGGGTAGAGACGGGGGTGCACCATCATGAGTGATGGATGGACTGATCGAGAGAATAGAACTTTAATAAATTTCCTTGTATCTTGTCCGACAGAGCACAATGTTTCTCAAATCAGTGGACGCCTCGAGAAAGGTTAAGACCGCCCAACTTATTTGTGAAATGATGGAGGAAGTCGTTCAAGAAGTGGGAGAAGAACATGTTGTACAAATTGTCACCGACAATGCAACTAATTATATGGTCATTTGGTAGACTTTTTTGAGACTAGGCACCCCACTATTTTTTTGGACCTCTTGTGCTGCCCATTGCATAGATTTAATGCTTGAGGACATTGGTAAGCTTCATTGGATACATGAGGTTGTGGAGAAGGCAAAATCCATAACCAAATACTTGTACAACCACACTATTGTCCTAAACACCATGAGAAAATACACCGAAGGTAAAGAAATTGTTCGACCCTGCAGGTGACTAGATTTGCAACAAATTTCATATCTTTGCAATCTGTGGTTGAGCAAAAGATAAATACGAAGAGGATGTTCTTGGGGCTCGAGTGGATAGCATCTAAACATTCCAAGACCCTTGAAGGCATTGAAATTGTTGCACTTGTGTTTAATGACGGTTTTTGGAAAGATGCCGAAGAGATTATTGTCGTGACAGCAGTCCCTTGTCGCAGTTCTCGTGTACTTCAAGTCTTTTAACTTTTTTTCATTTTTTAAAATTTCATTTCAAGCTTCTTTTTATTTTCAAACTTTCATAATTCATTAATTTTGAAAGCTAACTTTCGAGGATGGTTGATGGTGACAAACCCGCTATGGGTTACATTTATGAGGCGATGGATCTCGCAAAGGAGGCCATCAAAAGAAGATATGGGGATGAGGAGGCAAAGTATTTGCCTCTTTGGGATATTATTGATGCACGTTGGGATAGGCAATTGCATTCCCCTTACATGCTGCCGGGTACTTCTTAAACCCACAGTATTTTTTATGATAAGAGCAAATTTAATGAAGATGGAGAGGTTGGCAGAGGACTTATGACATGCATTGAAAGGTGCTCCCCCGATCCGGAAATTCAAAGCCGTGTCTTTTCCCAACTACAGTATTATAGGACGCCCTGACCAAATTATTTGCCTATACCAGTGCTAAACGAGAAAGGACTAGGATGTTGCCAGGTACCCTGAAGGCTTCATCAATTCATTAAATTTGTTTAAAATTTATTTTGTATGTTAAATGTTTTATTAAATTTTGTTTTCTTTTAAGTTTTTACTATTTAGTACTTACTACTCACAAACACTTGGCATTTGCTAGGTCTTTGGTGGCAAAATTTTGGTAGTGATACCCCAGATTTGAAGAGATTCGCCATTCGAATCTTAAACCAATCATGTAGTGCTTCGAGTTGTGAGCGCAAGCTGGAGCATGTTTGAAAAAATACATTCTAAGAAGCGCAATCGATTGACACAAAAGCGCTTAAATGACCTTGTATTTGTCCATTACAATCTACGACTTCGCAACAAGCAAATACTAGGTGAGAGCCTCGAATTTGAAGTTTTCATAATTTGATTTGCACTTTAAAATTTAAACTTTAAAGTTCAAACTTTAATTTACATTTCAATGTCTCACGATAATGACGAGTTTGGATCATTCACCAATCGACCTTGAGGAGATAGATCCGCAAACTACAAATGCATCGTATTGGGTCCAAATAGAGGAGGAGCCTCCTCTTTTAAGTCTACATGACTTGGAGAACTTAGAGAGTCAAGCAAGTGAAGGAGTGGGAGGAATTGCTTCTAGTTCTCACTCTTAGAGTCTTAGACTCTCGATTATTGATTTTTTACTAATTTGCTTGGCAGTATTTTCAATTTTGTAAACTTTTAGAAGCATACGCTTGTGGTTCTATGTAGTCACCGGTTATGACTCAGTACTTCGGATCATGTTTGGACTCATAACATATATGAGATACTTATTCATTCATGATATTTTGGACATCTATTGATATTATGCATTGTTTGGACATGGCTTTATTGAATATCAATGAAAAATATTTGTTTTAATTCAATATATATGTATATCTTTATTTATTGAATTTGCCGATTTTTTCCCGATTTTTTCCCAATTTTTTCCCGATCCAATTCAAACTCTTCGCTCTTTTGCCTCGCCGATTTATTGCCGATTTCGAGTCTGGTAACATTGATATATATATATATATATATATATAAACTTTGATCCTTTGTCACATATACTTCGATCATATATATATATATATATATATATACTTAAGTCCTTATATAATATATACTTCGATTTCCTATCATATGTACTTCAGTCCTCTGTCATATTTCAATCCTGAAATAGCTTAATGTAATCTGAGTTGTAACCCTCCTCCCTTCGTTATTTGTAGTCCGAACTACTCTGAGATATATACCCGAACTTCTGTGTTGTTTCCTTGTCCGAAAAACTCAGATATAACCAAATTTGTTCTTCTGTGATTTATGCGCAGTCCAGTGGGCTATTTATAGTGGTCGGTCCAAATAATTAGTCGACCTGACAGTGAATAGTTGTGACTGTTCATTAAACCGACTTGTCTGCTGATTGTAGGCCGACTTGGTGAGGAGTATTTCCAATATTTGTTATGTTGATCTTATCAGGAGAATTATCACAATTCTTGAGCCATGTCTTTAAGCCTATTTGACAAGGTCTTTGAGGCATACATCACTAGCTTTGACAGTTCATATACATGACTCTTAATTAATACATTTATGACAAGATGAAAAATCCTAGAAGACATCAAGAAGAAGTCTTTGACCTATAATAAAATCCTTGCTTATGAAACCCATCAAGCAAGCTCAGAAATACATTTTATTATGTTTGTCTTCTTCATTACATAAATACATAATTACATAGTCAATATGAAGACCAAACCTAGTTACACTTTCCAACACAAACGAGTTGTGCAGGTAATGTGTGTGGGCCGATCACTGTGGTCCGACAACTAGGTTGCAAAACGGTGGTTGTGTTCAACAAACTTCGAATAACAGTCAAATTCATGAGTGGCAGGAGTGGCAGGCTTTGCCCAGTTAACGTCTATGGGGTCGACGACCGATGGCTGTGCGGATACCTTTCAAGGGTGGACTTCGACGGCGGCAATGACTGCAACAGAAAGTGCGAGTAATAATTTTTTTAATTTATTATTTTTTTAATAACACTTTTTTTTTTTTATTAAAAAAAAATTCCCACCAACTTTTTTTTTTTAAGCCCTTTTTCTTCTAATATATTTCTTCCTATTTTTTTTCTTTTTCATTTTTTTTTTTTTTCAATTTTTTTTATTATGGCCAAACGCCTACCGGCGAACCCGATGGAATGGAGAATCTCCAAGACTGGTGTAGCAAAACGCTTAAATCACGACAACAACAAAGTTGACGATAGGTTGATGGCCAAAGGTCGGATCAGACGTAGCTCTGATACCAATGTAACGACCAACAGTCATATACGTAGCGGAAATATTTAAAATACTTCATAGACAAAGATATCTATTGTAGGACTAATTGTATATTGTATAAAAGAATTGTTGTAGGATGAGTACAAATGAGAATGAGAGCCCGCTTATATACCCTAGGCAGGTGCCCTTTCACGAATGGCTATGTCTCTAAGACATGCCTCTTCATTACTAACTAACTAATCATTAGTTAATTAATTATCATTTATTATTATTATATTTATACAATGTTCCACCAACAATCCGGTGTCGGGAGATGCAGGTGCGGGGAGACGCACAGGGGGGGCGTGTGGGAGTACCCTCAAATTTTAGGGAAATTTCGGGGGTGCTGTGGGATGTCGTGTTATTGAAAGCCCGCTTATATACCCTAGGCAGGTGCCCTTTCACGAATGGTTGTCTCTAAGACATGCCTCTTCATTACTGACTGACTAATCATTAGTTAATTAATTATTGTTTATTATTATTATATTTATACAATGTTCCACCAACACTTTAATGTCGGGAGAAGCAGGTGCGGCGAGAGGCACAGGGGGGATGTGTGGGAGTACCCTCAAATTTTAGGGAAATTTCAAGGGTGCGGTGGGACATCGGGGCATATATATATATATAATTCAAATTCATATTCATTGTTTAATAATGAAAGCATAAATATTAAATAAACTAATAGTAATATGAATACCAATACATTGAAAATTGAAATTTGATCCATACATAAAATTTAAATTCGTAATTGAATTAAATAATGACATACATTGATCCATCATCATCATTCATTTTGATACATACATCATTCATATGACACTCATTATTCATCCATACCATGAGATTCAATAAAAAAATTCAATAATGAAATATGCAAATTTCAAATACATTGATCCATATCATTCATCATTCATCATTCTACAATCTACATTGATTTAAAAATTAAATTCATTATTCATCATTGTAGAATCTAAACTAAAAGCAAAACATAGTAGCATATTACTCTATACTATATACTAGATACTGAAATTTGAACACTAAATTTATATAACTCAAAGTTTCAAACTCAACTAAGAGTGAAGAGTCAAGAATCAGTCTGAGGTTATCAATATCTAGTGTCACAACTCCAAAGTTAAAACGGAAAAGTAAAAATGGATAATGAGCACTGAAATTAAAATCAACATCAAGGACTCAATCTCAATGATTGGTCCTCTACATCCATCTGTTGCATGAAGTCATCGAGACCATTCACAGGAATGTTGTTATCTGAGTCAGAGTCACTCCCTTGAGTAACCAATGGAACTCCAACCAAACCATGTTGCAGCTCATCTAATCCACAATCATCATCTATTTGTGAACTGTCCTCTAGATCCACATCCTCTTGTGTTGTCAGTCCCCTCTAATACTGTAATATTCCTAAATAAGCCATGAACTAATTGGAATATTCAATTTTGTTTTATTGCTTTGTTTAAAGAATAAAAGGGCAAAGAAGGTCCATAATCCTCCTTAATAATGAATAAATCAATGCCAATGTGAAAGAGACAAATCTTGGCAGCTTAATTAAAGCACCCTTCGTGTGAAAGGGGCTGGATCACTTTGACTGGGTCAACCTTGACCAAATCAACAGCGTTGTCATGGAGGAGTGGCCATCAATGAGGGACAGCGCAGTTTTAGATGGAGATGCTTTGTATGAATTTAGTGATATTTTTGGATGGGGCTTAGTGTTTGCAAGCTCATATTCTATTTAAAGAAGAGGATGGCATCCATATTGATTATGTTGATGTATATGATATTTTCGGAATATATGGTCTGTTTAGACATATATCTTTCTCTTGCTATTTAGCTAAGATTGAATAATGTTTAGCATTAGGTGTTCTTGATCGAGAATCCCACATCTTCCCATTGAGTAACTCTTGGAAGAGTTTGTATTGCAATGTCCACTATCTGGCTTAGGGCCAAGCTTCTTCTTTCAACTACAGCACAGATCCTGTTGAGGGTTTGGTTGTTTTTGCAAGCTGCAGCAAGTGGAGACTAGATCTTTCAGATCTAGACCATTTCAGTGCTCCTTTTCAGTGGAGGAGGTTTCCATTTCATTGGGAGGACAATATTGGAGGGCTTGAGCATCATTTTCAGATCTTGGCATCAGGCCAACCATATTTTGATCCCTATAATGCAGTTTACTTCCAAATCTGTGTTATTTCTGAAGGTGCAGTTGCAAGGTGGTTCAGCACACCACTTGGAGAGCTGATTTTCTAGTGTTGGGGATTTGCCCTTCACTTTGAAGATCTATTGGAGGAGGCTATTCTATTGATCATATCAAATCATCCACACTTTCCAGATCTGTATTTTTCAGTAGATCTGCAGTCTTAGATCTCAGATCTACATCTTGTACTTGGTGTTTTGCTGAAAACCCTAAGGGGGGTCTTTAGAGGAGCTTATATAGTGCATGGATTTGATATAGATCTAACTTTTTATGTACATAGCAGCTCTAGATCTGATGTATAATCTACTGCTGTTGCAGAGGCAATAAAATAACGCTGTAAGGGTTTTCCAACTTTTATATATGGTTGCAGTACCTCTTATTGAGGGATTTTCTTCATTGGAGACTTGCTTTTCTTGTTATGCATCTTATGGGCCATATCTTACACATATTTTGTTGCTGTAATAACATATGAAAGGTCTCCATATTGGCCTCTTGTTGTATAAATGATGATCTGCGTTATTTTTCCATCAATCTTGTTAAAATTGGACAACTAGGTCCAAACTCCAAGTTATGCTGCTCAGATGACGATCCCAATATTTTTATTGGACTGCTCTTTCGGAGAGGTGTAAGATTGATCTAAAGATCATCTCGATCGGATGAGCAGAACATGGACTTTGAATTTATTCCACTTATGTGCTAGGTCGACCTGGAATATAATATAGACTTAAATGTCTAAAGAGCGTGTCACACACCCTCAAAGTTGCCTATATAATGGAGAGACTTGGAGTTCATTATACACATATTGTGTGGAGGATTTTCTTCTCTCTTGATGGCGATGGAGCTGCGTTCTTGGTGCTGCGTATTTATGGAGTGTTCTTTGTTTGGGTGGGGTTATGTGTGACATGCTTGGCTGAATGACCTATTGGAGACTTTGCTGGTAGAAGCATCATGCTGATCGTCATAATGCCACCATTAATTATCTCTGTTTTGGCTTGTCTTCCATCGATCTATTAGTATGTTCTATCTACTTCAGTATTGTGTGACCTAATCTGAAATGGCATAGAACATGTTCTAAAATTAACATGGTATCGAAGCTGAGGTGAAGACAAAGCCCAAATTCATGTTGAAAAGCAATCTCAGATCTATTCACATCACAAGAGAAGAACTCGGTGAAGAAGGAAAGTACCCTTGAAGCTTGCCACAGAAAACTAAGGAACGCCAAGGAATGAGCTGGAAGGCTGAAATGTGTGCGGCCTTGTTTGAAGGTCAAACAAAAGTTTCAGAGGCTGTTCTAAGGGTTGTTAGGGAGCCGTAGAGAATCTGAAGGAGGCCACAGCCCTAGAGTGAGGGTCGAAATCTGTTTGAAAGATGGAAATAAAGCCCAGAACTTCAGTGCATAGGAGTCGTCTTTCAAAGAAAGGAAACCACAGAAAATTATAAGGGTTTAATGTCTGTTTTGGGTGACCAAGTGCAGAAAGAGAGGCCGAAGTTCCTTTGGAAGGAAACCGCAGGAGATAGGCTACTACAGCTAGGAAGAAAAGGATGTGTGGAGCCTTTTAGGAGCTATCTGAAGGGTTGTTTGCTTCAGCAAGGAGGCTGAGCATCTTTAGGAGTCT
The DNA here is from genome assembly GCA_034641835.2 of Pinus albicaulis. NCBI lineage: Eukaryota > Viridiplantae > Streptophyta > Pinopsida > Pinales > Pinaceae > Pinus > Pinus albicaulis. Next base: position 38,088 of record MU968559.1, read on the forward strand.
ACGCAGTTTTTTTTGGGCTGCACACAGGTAAGGAGAAGTGACAACATATTGTTGTGATAGGCCGCAGGCCTTATCAACCTAAAATAAGGGTTGCGTGGGAGTGTTTGGGGCTGCTAAGTGCCTAGAACTTCCCCCCTAAGGGCCAGCAAAGAACAGCGTAGAGTATGCTTAAAAGAGGTCGAGTTTGCTGAAGATATAGCAGACTATTAAGGGTTGTGTGTAGGGCTAGTCACTTGAGTTCAGAGAGAGCATTACGCTATAGATTAGTGATTGTTTTGAAGGGTTGGAAGCTACAGGATAACTGTGGTGCTAGACCGCAGGGCATAGCACACAGCTGGGCCAAGTTAGAGGGTTGTCAAGGGTGGACAGCAACCTAAGGAGGCAGTGTGGCATTGGAGGAACCCCTCCAAGGTGAACCGCAACCCTAGAAGGGCTTGTTTGCTGACTGTGTGGTGAAACTGAGGCTGCAGTACGTGCCCTAACCAGGAGTGCAGTGAACTAACAGTGTAAACAGTATTACAGCAGTGTCTTGTGGAGGTGTGTTGGGTCCATGATTTGTGGGCCAGTGTTTGGATCATGTGCTTTTCATCTTTGTGATGTGCTAAGGTGACAAGGTGCCTTAGACTTGTTGTCATAAAGGACCTTGTACAATAGAAGGTGGGCACACTTGGCAATTCATGATTGGATCATTAGTAAGTATTCTGATGAGGGCAGCAGGAATTTGGTACGCTGATAGAATGGCAGCGTATGCTGTTGTATTAGGGAGCCACTGGCACAAAGGACAGTCCATGTTTTGACAATGTATGTATGACTATGTTTGAAGTGGTCACCTTCAATTTTTTTTTAAATCAAACACCTACTATGGATTGCACGCCTTTTCTATTGCAAAGAAGATATTATTCCAAGCATGCAGATCAAATCTATAGATTGCACGAATTGTATGTTTAACAATGCTCAAACCAGAAACAGAACTTGTCATGCAAGCTTCAACAGTTCAGGAGTTGTCTAGAAAGTATTGTCTAGAAGGCATCATATCAGAATGACATAGAAGGCCTAATGGCCTGGGAGTTCTGTGTTAACCAGTTATTGTTGTACTCAGAACTGAATGATGCCCCAACTGAGGGTCTCCTATGTGTAAGGAAAGCTAGAAAGCTCTATCCCTATGTGGCCCAGATCTGTGCATAAACAAAGGAACACATGTAACATGTATTAATGACCTGAGGGGCAGTGCAGTGCCTCATCTGACAGTATTATAATACTGACACAATTGACTAGTGACAGTGGTTGTGAACTAGCATCTACCTGAGCTTAATCTACTAGCAGTGACCTTAGAAAGAGTCTTGACCAGATTTATCCTGTTGGATGTTGGAGTAGAAACATTGATGAGCAGGAGTATCCTTATGGAACAACTGTATGAGTGGTTCCTAGATCTGTGCAAATTAAGGAACAAATTGCATATTCGAGATCTGAAGATTTGAAGCCCTAGATCAGTCAACTATTAACTGTAGTTGGGCAGATCTGAAAATAAGAAGCAGTGCAGGATGAGATGCCAGATGTAGTAGATGAAGCCCTCAAGTGCAGAATTATGAGAGAAGGAATCATGATTGGATTCCTAGTTCTGTGGGTTGCAGTAAAGAAAATATTAGAGGGCTGGTTGAGGAAGCTATAGCAGATATCCACAGAACATCAGGTAATTGATGTAAGCTTGAAATCTTCAGTACTATTAATGATGAAGAAAACAATGATGCAAGTTCAGAAGGTATCTCTATAACTGCCATTTTGAGGAGCTAAATCTGTGAGTCTATGTCACTGTCATTATGAAAATGACATAGACAGACACCCATGTTTACAAGATTGATAATAACAAATAAGCTTGTGACAGTATCAGTCTTACATTACAGCGTAATGATAAACTTTAAGTGTAAACTGAGAAGTTTTTGCAGCCTTCAATCACGTCGTTGGAGTCTTGGACCATGATCAGCAAAGCTTGTTTGGATGGCTTTGACTATGGGAGAATAAGACCCCTTTTCCAAGTTGGTGTCTGGGATGCCCTCATTTAAAATAGATGTCTTCTCTCGAGAGAGAAGCTGGCATTAAGAGGGAGAATACATCTGTATATGCTCCTGAGCTAATATCATTGCTAAACGAAAGAAGATCCTCATGGCTCAAAGACATATGGCTTCAGAGGGGGAAATTCCGGAAGAAAACCAAGAAGCCATATAAATACAAGGGTATCTAGCTGCCATGAGTACAATATGAGCCTAGATCATTTGAAGAAACTATAAAGCATCAAAGTCTGCAACGATGCGAGGGTGATGTCTAGGATATGGTTCCTAGACCACAGATCAAAGTTGTTGTCACCTCGATATAAGATCAAGCATGGATCTGATGGGAAAATGTGTTGCCTGAAGGCACTGATTATTATTGCACCTATAATCTATTATTTCCCTTGTTGCTACGCAAGGACGGAATCTTCATCAGATGGATGTAAAGACTGTCTTTTGTGGCATGGTGCGACAAAGGAAGAGGTGTATGTAGAGCAACCTCTGGGGTTCAAAGTCCAGGATCGAGACACCCATGTCTGCAAGTTAAAGAAAGCCCTCTATGGGTTGAAGCAAGCACCCAGAGCTTGGTACGAGAGGATAGATAGCTACCTGATGAAGTTGGGCTTCACTTGTAGTAATGTTGATCTAAACCTTTACTTCAAGGTTCTCAAGAAGAAGCCTCTCATTTTGGTGTTGTATGTGGATGACCTCTTCCTGACAGGTGCTGACCCTCTCATTCATCAGTGTAAGAGGGAGCTCGCTGCTTAGTTCAAGATGAAGGACCTAGGACTGATGCCTAGGCCTGAAGGTCTGGCAAAGACCTGGCAAGATTTTCCTTTCTCAAGGAAAATACATTATGAAGCTTCTGGTATGGTGGACTATAAGTCTGTGTCGACACCGATGGAACTCAACTTTAAGAAGTTGAGTGGCACAGCTGCTGGGCCCGTGTTAGCAAATCCTACTTAGTATCATCAACTCGTAGGGGCTCTGATGTCCTTAGTGAACACTCGTCCGAACATATGTTGTGCAGTGAACACTTTGAGACAACACATGGTTGATCATAACATTCACCGGATTGGTGCCAAGAAACTATTGAGATATCTCTGTGGCACGATAAACCATGGGCTGAGATACACTGCCAGGAGCATGACACTCCTTGGATATACTGATGCTGATTGGGTTGGTAGTGTGGTGGATCGTAAGAGCACATCTGAATGCTACTTCACAAGTAGATCTGCTTCGGGCAAGAAAAGGAAGTCGGTAGCCTTGAGCACCGCTGAGGTCAAATACATTGCAGCATGTATGGCCCGTTGCGAAGTCACTTGGTTGCGAAAGCTCTTCAGTGAGTTGTTCGAGCATGTGCTAGAAGCCACCGTTATCCTTTGTGATAACCAAAGGGGGATTCATTTGTCATAGAATCCCGGGTTCCACAATTGATCCAAGCATGTTGATGGCTGGTACCACTTTATCCGGGATATGGTATAGCAAGGCACCGTAAGGCTCAATCATATAGGAACTGATGAGCAGGTCGCGGATATTCTCACAATGCCCTTGGGGAAGGTCATGTTCCTAACCTTCCGTGAGAATCTTGGAAACATGGAACAACCCTATTCTAAGGGTCCTGTTGGACAATGAGCTCTGGGAGCTCCAAGAGGGTTTTGGGGATAGCTTTGGTGCTATAAGCAACCACAGGGCTAGGCTTGCCGAACCTAGTTGTTGTGCTTCTACCCCACCGTGATGATATTGAGATGGTTTACCTCTCTCTGATCTGTGCCCCGTATGCATCCTACCCATGGAGTTTCGACCTCATGGGAAGTACCTCTCATTTGGCCAATGAGGTGGGAAATGTGAATAGAGACCATAGCAAGACCGATAGACGCATCGGAGATTGTCGTATTCTCTATGTCTAGGATGGTACGTGTCCAACCACTTGATCTAGGATCAAGTTTAGCGAGGTTTCGAACCTCCAACTGACTTCAAGTCAATGAAACTAACTTCGGGTTAGTATATGACTCTCTTGAGTCCTAGTGAGGTTTCGGACCTCCAACTGACCTCTAGTCAGGTAAACCAACTTCGGGTTGGTATGAGACTCTTTGTGAGTCCTATAGAGGTTTCAGACCTCTGGGTTGAATCTGTCAGCCGGGTATGATGCCTTTGTGACTAACCCACTTCTGTTCTGAAATAAAGAGGCCTGCAAAGCAAGTTACGGTGGGATGACGCACGATGTTTGGATTGCACTAGTGGACGGAGTTCTCCCCAGTTGAGAGGGAGTGTTAAAATTTGACAACTAGGTCCAAACTCCGGGTTATGCTGCTCAGATGACGATCCCAATATTTTTATTGGACTCCTCTTTCGGAGAGGTGTAAGATTGATCTAAAGATCATCTCGATCGGATGAGCAGAACATGGACTTTGAATTGATTCCACTTATGTGCTAGGTCGGCCTGGAATATAATATAAACTTAAATGTCTTAAAGAGCGTGTCACACACCCCCAAAGATGCCTATATAATGGAGAGACTTGGAGTTCATTATACACATATTGTGTGGAGGATTCTCTTCTCTCTTGATGGTGATGGCACTGCGTTCTTGGTGTTGCATATTTAGGGAGTGTTCTTTGTTTGGGTTGTTCTGGGGTTATGTGTGACACGCTTGGCTAAATGACCTATTGGAGACTTTGCTGGTAGAAGCATCCTGCTAATCGTCGTAACGCCACCATTCATCATCTCTGTTTTGGCTTATCTTCCATCGATCTATTAGTATGTTACTATCTGCTTCAGTATTGTGTGCCCTAATTTGAAATGGCATAGAACATGTTCTAAAATTAACAAATCTGCATTATATTGTTGCTTTTCCCATTTGGGAATACTATAGTGGTATCAGAGCATAATCTTGGCACAGCCTGTGCATCTTGAAAAGCCAATATGTCATCTGAAGAAGAAGAGCCTCTCACTGATAAAGAGAGGAGGTATCAAGGAAGAAGACACGGAAAATGTGATTATACAAAAGAAAAAGAAGACAAGGGTAAAACCCCATTATTTGGAGGAATGCAATGGAAGGAGTTCTCAAGACTTCTTTTCCAAACTATTCAGGGCATTAACAAAGACATCATAGAAATGAGAATGGAGAGATGTATAAATTCTCCAAATGAGCTTGTACGTGAAGAAAGCTCCATATTTACACATTATGGGTGTAAGCATTCAGCTACACCATCAGATCTACAACGTTGTACCATGCTTACATTCTTGGCAAGAGAAGAAGCAAAAGGAGAAACACCAAAGGAGGAGACTCTTAGTGACTATCTCCAATAATATGATTCTCAGTCTAGAAAATTCAAGGAGCATCTAAGCTTCCAAAGGTTTTGTCAACTTAAAGAAGAGAGAAGAACAAGCAACTACAATAGAAGAAGAGGGTGCATGCAGCACACTTTGGGTAGATTCTTTCTACCTACTTTTGATGGGCCACCCAAGAGCACAACCAAGGCTTGGGTAAAGAAGCTAGACACATATTTCCAGTTGCATCAAGTTTCAGAAGAGGAAGCCATTACAGTGGCAGCGTTGCATCTTGAAGGTAGGGCTTATGCTTGGTGGTCATTTGAATCCTCTTCATTGAGAAATGTAAATATATCTACTTATGCAAAATTCACTAGGAGGTTAGTGAAGAGATTTGATTTGAAACGATCTGAGACTTCCTTGGGAGAGAAAAATAAACCCAAGAAATTAGAACCTTTGCATGAGTTGGAAAGATCCATGAAACCAACTCCATTTAATAACATTGTTGAGGGGATCAAAGATCTGCAACATATTTTGCCAAGGGTAAAAGCCCCACTTTAGCAAGAATTCTCTTCTCAAAAAGTAGACATGACGATTCCTTTTTCAAGAGGAGATCAAGACAAAGGATCTCTTAACGATGAGGTATTCTCCATTGATGAGGAGAAGGAAGAGGAAGAGTTGGAAAGATCCTCCAACACTGTGACAGTAGGAGGAGATCTACTTCTATTGGGAGATGGAGATGAAGCAAATGCTTCAACTAGAGGAACCCTTGCATCTTTGCAAAAAGTTCCAAAGGATCTTACATATGAAGATCATGAGCAGCATGTGTCTATGTTGATAGGCAATGAGACAAAACAATGGAGGAAGTGTGTTCCAACATTGAAAGAAATCTTGGGGACACACACTATGATAGATCATTACTTTGTGATCAAGACTCTTGACACCAAGGAAATTTTGGGTGTACATGGGTTGACTACATTTGAAGAAAACACCTTAGACTGTGAGATCTTGCAGGAGGTAGGAGAAGATGAGAAGGAGGGCCATCATCAAGTGATTGGGAACATACACACCCATCCTTTTCAAAAGGTTTATGCACAAAAGCAGGAGGATGATTTGTGCAATGAAAGAAGGGACAAATCAGTCCATTCACATATAGAGCCTGCTCTAAGCCTTGATGTTTCATTACATGGAGGCATTCCACCAAGGAGACCCCCTGATTGGGAAATAAACAAAGAGTTCTCTCAACATGATGCAGCATTGATATATTTGGCTCATGAAGGAGCATTGAGGGGCCATGATACAGCGCTGAGAGTCTTGGGTAGACTCCAGGAGGAGGGAGACATTCTCCCAACATTTTCATCACCTACACTCATTTCAGATTCTGCACTGTGGGAGGAGAAGCAAGGGAAGGATAGCAACCTTCCAACATATGCCTTTGGCATGGGAGATGTCAAAGAGAAGGGCAACCATATGACAAATATTCTTTATGATAGATCATCAGCGATGTCACTATGGAAGATTGATCCATATTGGAGATCCCAGTTGTTGGTGAATTATTCAAAGGATCTTTTCACATGCATGATACTTGATGACCAGCTACATGAGGAGGGCTATTCAATCCAAGATGAAGTCATCTATTATCATGGTAGGATCTTCTTATCTAGAGCTTCCAAGCTCAAGGAGAAGTTGCTACAAAGGGCTTATGAAGAGTTCTTTTTCAGCCATACTTATTCCATGAAGGCCTACAACACTATCATGGAAAGCTACACTTGGAAGGGCTTTCAAGAGGAACTATATCTGCATTTTCAAAGATGCATGAGCCATGTGGAGTTGGAAGAGAAACATGACTCTATGAAGGAGTTTTTTCAGCCACCTCTTTCCTCTTTTAGGATGAGAGGGATACATCTATGCACCACTCCATTTGCATGAGGAGAAATTTTGGTGAAGAATATGCTTGTGTATCTAATGATTCATTTGATTATTACTTGTATTCTTTTACCATGAATATGCAAACGTAGCTCCAAAAAGGAGTATTATTCCATAAACTTGGAGGACAAAGGGAGATATTGTATCATTGTGAGTGCATTCCAAAAGCACGAAATATATCTCACACTTTCAGCCATGGTGAGATGACTTGGGCAGCAATTGGTGGGGAAACCACTTGCCATATCATTATCTAATGCAATTAGGAGATATACTACGCTGGTTCCACATGTGGGACTATGACCCACCTCCATTTTGACATATTTCTGTCTGTATGTACTTGGTTTTGATTCCATACATTGATGATGTACTTTTTCTTTTTATGGGAATGATTGGAGGGAGGATGGGAGGATTGGATGTGTCCTTTGGGAGAGAGATTCTCCATGGTTCTTATGTTTCATATGTTTGGAAAAGCATTGGACCATCCATGATTGCTACATTGGGTCTCTTGTTTCCTTATGGGATGAGCCATTTGGGTAACTTGAGCACTTGGGAGGTGCCTCTCATGAGTAGAAGGGAGGAGTTTTGCTATGAATTACCACTTTGGAGGGTGATTCATTTTGTATGGATGATAGCTTGGAGAGGAGAGCTCCATATGGGAATAAAGGCTCCCCACATTTTCAGTTCTATCCTTACAGTTGCTTGGGGACAAGCAACACTTGGGAGGGGAGGAGTGTAATATTCCTAAATAAGCCATGAACTAATTGGAATATTCAATTTTGTTTTATTTCTTTGTTTAAAGAATAAAAGGGCAAAGGAGGTCCATAATCCTCCTTAATAATGAATAAATCAATGCCAAATGTGAAAGAAACAAATCTTGGCAGCTTAATTGAAGCACCCTTGGTGTGAAAGGGGCTGGATCACTTTGACTGAGTCAACCTTGACCAAATCAACAGCGCTATCATGGAGGAGTGGCCATCAATGAGGGGCAGTGCAATTTTAGATGGAGATGCTTTGTGTGAATGTAGCGATATTTTTGGATGGGGCTTAGGGTTTGCCAGCTCATATTTTATTTAAGAAAGAGGATGGCAACCATATTGATTATGTTGATGTATATGATAATTTCTGAATATATGGTCTATTTAGACAAATATATTTCTCTTGCTATTTAGCTGAGATTGAATGTTGTTTAGCATTGGGTATTCCTGATCGGGAATCTCACCTCTTCCCATTGAGTAGCTCTTGGGAGAGTTTGTATTGCATTGTCCACTATCTGGCTTAGGGCCAAGCTTCTTCTTTCAACTACAGTGCAGATCCTATTGAGGGTTTGGTTGTTTTTGGAAGCTGCAGCAAGTGGAGACTAGATCTTTCAGATCTAGGCCATTTCAGTGGAGGAGGTTTCCACTTCATTGGGAGGACAGTATTGGAAGGCTTGAGCATCATTTTCATATCTTGGCATCATGCCAACCATATTTTGATCCCTACAGCGCAGTTTACTCCCAGATCTGCGTTATTTCTGTAGGTGCAGTTGCAGGATGGTTCAACACACCACTTAGAGCGTTGATTTTCTAGTGTTGGGAATCTGCCCTTCACTTTGAAGATCTAATTGGAATGGGTTTTCTATTGATCATATCAGATCATCCACACTTTCCAGATCTGTATTTTTCAGTAGATCTGCAGTCTTAGATCTCAAATCTACATCTTGTACTTGGTGTTTTGCTGAAAACCCCAAGGGGGTTCTTTAGAGGAGCTTGTATAGTGCATGGATCTAATATAGATCTAACTTTTTATGTACATAGCAGCTCTAGATCTGATGTATAATCTACTGTTGTTGCAGAGGCAATAAAATAACGTTGTAAGGGTTTTCCAACTTTTATATATGGTTGCAGCACCTCTTATTGAGGGATTTTCTTCATTGGAGACTTGCTTTTCTTGTTATGCATCTTATGGGTCATATCTTACACATATTTTGTTGTTGTAATTACATATGAAAGGTCTCCATATTGGCCTCTTGCTGTATAAATGATGATTTGCGTTTTTTTTCCATCAATTTGCATTGTATTGCTGCTTTTCCCATTTGGGAATACTACAGATACTCTGGTGTCTTTGTATGTATAAGACGTAGAGAACCATGCACTGCAACTAGCTTCTCTGCTTTCCTTTGAGGGGGGCGCCTAGGCGCACCCCTTTTGGGGAGTCTCATCCCCCACATTGGGGAAACGCACCCCCTTGCGTCTCCCCAAGACTCCTCAAAAAGGGTGCGTGGAGAAACACACCCCCAGTAGACTCCTCAACCTGGGTGCGTGGGGTGAGAGGGGTGCATGCACCCGACCCTGGGTACCCCCTTTATGGTTGGGCAGTTCATTGCCATCCAAGGGTTGGGGCAATCATGGGTTCCAGAATGATGGAGGAGGCTCATCTAGGGCCTATGGAACCAGGATGATGGCCATGGGTATGGCGTAGAGCTCATGCATAGGCTTTTGCCCACATACTAAATATGTTTGTCCCAACCATCTTTCATATCTTGTGGTACATTTTCCTGTTGAATGTGGCCAATTATGCTTTTTATTTTTTATTTTCAGCTGCATCAACCTCTGGGGCATCGTTCCAAGCCCGACCCAATGTGTGGGCAAGGGGAAGGGGAGGCTAACCCTATGTGGGCCCAATGGAGAAATGTGGACCCAGGTCGGAAATATGATGAATGGGGTTATAATAAACGAAAGGGGAGTGATATATATGGATGAGGGAGTGGGACCATGCAACCAAAATCGAGGTTTCCCATGTAGTACCAAACTAGGGTTCAAGGCAAATCATACGCGGATCGTACACATTTCCGTTTCGGAAACGGCGAACGGCGTTCACACAAATTTTCTAGCTGTTTCTGGTAACTTAGCTCCAAACATCAGGCTACTTAGTACTAATAGACTTGCATATATGATGTACTACTTTTGCAAACATGGAGCTCTAGTTGATGCATGGTGCTCATTTGTTTAATTGTTAGAATTTTCAGTAATGTTTGTGTATTTAACTTATTTGTTTTCTTTCTTTTTCCTTGTTTTTCCCGTGCAGGCAATGATGATTTTGATTTGGATAAAACACAAGAATCCATCCCAAAATATTTTTAGATGGGTTCCCATACATATCATGTATAAATGAAGGTTGTATCTTTGTATGCAGGTCTGTCAAGGATCCAAGATAAATCAACACATCCTTTTGAGAACTTTGTCATAAAATTCCGCAATCCTCCCCATTAATCATTTACAAAGAATGGAGGCAATGAATTCAAATTGCAGCACACTTTGATTTGGACTGACTTCTTTGCTAAGAAATTACATTCTTTCTATTGACCTTTGAATAATCATGATAAGGATTTCCATCTTGCTTCCGCTCTGCTTCATCATCTTTCAAATAACCAAACCACTTGAAATCCTTGAGGCACCCAATTGTTTGAAACATGGTATTGAAGTCAACAGGTCGCATATCTACAGTAGTTTGGATTCAAATACCAAAACCTTCTAAACTCTACCTAAGACGCATGATGCAGGGAAAAAGGTACGAGTTCCCGAAATGGGATGTGCTGGAAACCTAGCCCCCCAAATTTGATAACAGGGAAACCTATTATTAAATAATACAAAAATATAAAGATTCCAAACTTTACAGTTCTTTGTAAATATCACATCATCTTGAAAGAAAGAAAAAAAAAAAAAAAATAGAAGTTTCGCTTCTTTTTTACTAATCGTTAAAGTCAATGTAGCGCCGAGGCCCAAAGTATCATATCAAAGGTTCAGTAGCAAGTTTCGTTTTTTTTGGTTGGTCCTACTGTTCATTTTCCTCACTGAAACATGTTCTATGGAAACAGAAAAGACTGCTTTAGATGGTGAAATGTCCTCAAAACATGTGATGGTGTTTCTGTTCATGTTTCCAAATCGTGAAATAGCAGAGGCAATGTTTCTCCATGTTTCCAGTGCATTTGGTACACATTTCCTGGCATTTCAGGAGGTAGAAGCTCGAAACACATGGGGTTCAGGTATTTCCTGCAACAGAGCCTACAGAAAATGACATGAGACTTAGGTGTGTCAACACTGAACAGCACCCCACCATAAGAAATACCAAGAGTAAAGATAGACTTAAAACCAACTTTCAGTATTTGACAAATAACATATGCATTTATGTGCAACAAGTCTTGAATCTAAACAAAATACTTTTGGAACCATGCATAAAAACAACAAATTTCAACATAATGAATTAATCATCATAAAATAAGAACATTTGTTTCAAATAATACTACGTGGAGACAGGATGATGAACTGAAAATGAAATTCTTAACAAATAATTTTTTATATCAAATCAAATGGGTTTATCTCAGGTGGTTGGAAAGAATGATTGTTATTCTCCCTACCCAGGTTCAATTCCTGCACGTGACATGTTAAGTTCATATATAATTGTAACAACTTTGAGCCTTATTGATCTACAGCCTTTAGCCTTGAAGAATATCTTACCCTTGCCTAGGGGTGAGAGGGCAGGATGGTTCATTACATGAATAAATTTGTATCAAAATAATGGAGATTTATAATCGACAGTATCTAACTATTAAGCAAAATGCAAGTTAAAAAAAAGCATCTTGACGCACCAAGTTCTTCAAGATTCAGATCAGCAGCCAGAAAAGAATTTTCTTTCATTTTGCTAGTGTGTATTCGAAAAATCTCTAGACGCCCTTTTTCATCAGGAAGGCCAATCTCTATTTGAATTTCCAAACGCCCTGGCCTGCATACAAAATAATATTAAAACTCGCTGTTGTTTCCAAATCTTTGGTTTGATGGGAAAATCACAAACCACATTGAAGAGAGTTATTACCATTATACATCACTATTAGTTTTTCACCATAGAAAATATATCTTCCCAATATGCCATGAAACATTCATGGGCTTGTTAAAGAAAGTCAAGATGCATGCTGAGGATGAAAGGCATCCAACAAACTCTTTAACAGTCTCCTCATGTAGACATGCCGATTTATTTTTCCTTGTTTCTCCACAAAATAAAACAAAAATCATAATTGAAGACTACGAGTCATCTAGTATTATGAATTTCTTCTCATTGATTCATGTTGAAAAAAATCAACAGATTTAAAATCGTTGTTCCACCAAGTTTCTGGGATGGGGGAGCGTGGGAGAAGAGAGATTCAACTGGGGTATGCGTGGATCCAACCACAAATTTTGGGGAAATTTTGGGAGAATCGGGGGGCATCGGATACCTAGCATAGGGGTCCCTATCTAAAAATATAAAAATGATAATTATAATGATAGAATCCCAACAATAACACTTCATCCCATGCAAATTATCATTGTGCAATGTAAATACTAAAAAGTACACAATAAAATAGTACTCAATTCAAATTTGGAAATGATATAAACATGATTCAGATTAAGATTTAGTAATGAAATGCATTGACTCGTAAACCATAAATGAAACAGAAATAGTAAAATATTGATAAACTGATCTAAATTTATCATTTTAGAATCTAATTAGCACTAAGAAAAATAATAGATATTGAAGTCTGAAATAGTAAATAGCAAAGAGTGACAAGTCAAGGACATTGTCTGACTTTGAAGTCATCAGTGTCTAGAACCAAGACTCAAAAATTAAAACTGAAAATTAACAATGGATAATGAACATTGAAAATAAAATAAGCATCAAGGAGTGAAAGTGAAGCACAATGAAAAGTAGAATATTTTTAAATGATTGCATCCATACAAACTATGTCCAAACAAATCCCTGCAAGACACTTATTCGTAAGATAAACTATGAAAATCCAAATAACAAATGAGAGTTCCTTTGAAAGTGCTTCAAGAGTGGGTTGGTCTCCCAAAGACTTCCCCTCACGCTTGATCCAAAAAGAATTCTTTTACAATACTCAAGTCACACATTAGTCCATGTAGTTTTAGATAAGCAAACAATGAATTGAAACTTCTAGAAATTTATTTGAAAATAAACTAGAACGTTCAACCTCTAGAGCTTACTTTCAAATCAAATGTTAATACAAGATAGTTGTGCACTAGCAAATTCACAAGAATACATGGAAAATGAAATAACTCAAAGCATATAAAAGATTATACCAATAGCTCACAATGCACCATGCTCCAAAGAAAGAACATCCATAAATGGACCCCCAAAGTCTTGTTATTGATATTCTTGAAAAGTGTACAAAGTAGCAGCGTTTCCACAAGCACAATAGCTAGTAAACAATATCACAAATGAGAGCCCAAGGCTCACTTATATAAGAGAATGGGAGCAAATTCCAATGAAGAACCAAATGCCAAGTGATGAGAGGGAGGAGATCACAAAGCAAATTCGAATTCTAGCAAGTGGACATCATTTTCATTTTCCCTTATGTGCCAAATTCGAATTTTATGATGGAATGACAAATGTATATGGGTGGTAACCCATGTGGGGACAATTTCCCACAAAATTCTCAACCAAATATTCTCCCAAATCCTCCCAAATCTGCATTGACTTCACAAATTCGAATTTCAAAGTATGCAACTCTCATTTAATGGCAGAAATTCGATTTTATTTGAGCACATTTCCTTTCCTTGATTTTAGGAGTCCGCATCACCTTGGGACTTCACTTTAATTCCCCCATAATTTTCCACCTCATTTCCACAATATTTAGCATGTGTGGATATTTATTTTTCTCCTTAATTAATTGTCAGATTTCCCTCTAAACATAGGAAAAGTGGGTTTTGAGGGTTCAAAACACATTTTTAACCCCTCAAAGTGTGTCATAGTAGAAAGTTGAGGGTGAGAGGTGTAACTTTGATTACTCATAACCTATACAACTTCTCTAGACAACAATTATTACAATTTTTATTGCAATTTTTGACCTGCGGAAAATCTTAAAAAATTAAAAAATGACTACCTAGACCTAACCAAATTCCACGAAATTTTTTATGTGATCTAGTATGGTAATATATATTGACTTTAGACACTAGGACTCACCCAAAGCCTCATCATCAAGCCGTACTCCAGCTTTGGGAATAAAATTGGAGGGAAAAACTCAATTAATTATTGAGTCCTAGACCCTAGTAGGGAGATGATAATTAATCGAGTGAAAAAAACCTCCAGGAGTAATAATCATTTGTTGGCAAGGTCCCAAGCTAACTAGGCCTGTTACAGACTCAATACTGATTCATTACTCATCATTACTAGCATCACTTATTACAATTCCCCATAGGGCGTCGAATCTGGGTACAAGAGAAAGATGATGAGAAATAGAAGTAGAGTTTAAAAACTCTGTTGAACTAATGATATCTGACGAAATCTGATGGTACAAGTTTTATTTGGTTCATCCTTGGGCATGGAGTCTTCACATCATCATCAAGTGCCACTCTAGTGGTCAACAACACCCCTAATGGTCATCTTCTTCCTATCTGCCACCCCTTTTTGTTGGGGGTTGTAAGGCACAATAAGCTCGCTCTTGATGCCAACACTCCCACAAAAATCCCTCATCTTTGTGGAAGTATACTCACCCCCATTGTCTGATCTCAACTCCTTGATTTTCCTACCTGTCTGGTTCTCCACACAAGAGCCTTAAACTCTTGGAATCTCCAGAAGACCTCATCCTTGGTCTTCATGAAGTAAATCCAGGTTTCTTGGAGTGGTCATCAATGAGGGTCACATAATAATCATATCCACTCAATGAAACATGGGACATAGGACCACATACGTCATAATGAATCAAGTCAACGATACCTGCAGCTTTGTTGTCACTGCTTTAGAAAGGTGTCTTGGTCTACTTTCCCAAAGCAAACCCCCTGCACACATCATGATGCTCTGTGCTGGAGTCAGGCAAACTTGTAACCATCTCCCTCAACATCGTGAAAGCTCCATGGTGCAAGTGGGCCATCCTCCTGTGCCATAGCTCACATAACTCACTGCTACTAGTCTGCGCTACCATAGCTCTAAGAGGATGAAACATAAGCATGTATAGTCTCCCACTATGAGCTCCAACCACATGAGCAGACTTGATACTAGATCCTTTGGGATATATCAACACTTCTCCCTTTCTGAACAGTACCTCAAACCTCTTGTCCTCCAAGCTAGACACTAATATCAAACTCTTCTTCAACCTCGAAACATAAAGAACATTTGTCACCTCCAAAGGAGGTGATGACTCCCTCTGAAATGAAATTGTCCCCAATCTTGCCGCTTTGACTTTGGAGTTGTCTCCAAGCACAACCTCCAAGTCAATATCATCCTCTAAAAGACTCGTGAAGTTCTCTCTAACTCCAGTCATATGGGAGATGTAACATGAATGGCTAAACTCACCACGAAAGCACACTTTGAATCAAATATAGCTGCAAAATCATCCACATATGTTGAAGCTACAACTCCTTGTTTCTTCTTACCCTTCTTGTTGGGACACTGAACAGCATAGTGACCCATCTTCCCACAAGCAAAGCATTTCACTTTTCTCATGTCCTTCTCCTTAACCACCTTCTTCCCCTTCTCCTGCTTTGCTCCACTAGAAGACTCCGTCTTGACCTTCTTACCCGTCTTGCCTTTTTCCGCAATAGCAACCTTCTCCTTGTCCCCTCACCCACCACTCTCACTGCCACCCTTGGCACTCCTCCTTGATGGAACCGTCCCACATCCTCCTCCAACTACGAAAGTGCTCTCTAGACACCAAGCCATGGATAAAACCATCCCACTTCTCAGTGAACCCATCTAAGGAAATCCTAACCAACTGTTCCTCTCGAACAGCCTCTCCAATGGCAGCTAACTCATCCTTCACTTGTGAGATTCTGGTGAGGAAAGATGTCACACTATCGGTCTTGGTCATCTTGGTGTTGCGTAGTTTGTCTCAACATCATCTTCCTATTCTCATTAGAACTCTGGTGTACAGAGACCAAGGACTCCCACATCTGATAAGCATATCTCATCCCTGAAACATGAGGGAATAAATGGTCCTTGATGGCAATCTAGACGGATCCCCTTTTCCTTCACATTCTTCTTGTTGAACTCCACCAACTAAGATGGATCAATGGGTGCTTGTACAGTTGCTTCAACAACATCCCCCACTTCAACTTCTCCAGTAAAAGCATTATTCTCTCCTTCCATGTGCCAAAGTTTTCAGCGCCTGCCAATCTGTCCTCTACTCTCAACCCTGTAGCCATGACCCCACAACCTCCTCTCTATGAACTGCTGAAGTCTTTGGGTTTCTGATAAGGTTTCAAAGGTTTTGGTTCACTGTTTTCAGAATTTAATGCTTGCTTCCCTCTTTATCAACTGAATGAAATTGGAGATTTGAGCTTCAACTTTGCTCTAATACCATGTAGAAATTAAATGCCCTGCAACCTTAACCTAGTTTACAATTTTGCATGTGTTTGTTTAGGACCAACCCACATGTTTTGACATGCTGATATAAATTTCAAAATGCATTTATAGCAAACATAAAGAGTGCTTCTGCTCTTTTTCACTTTCCTAACAGCTGATAATTAATGCAAAAATTAATGCAAGCATTCAACACATAAGAGAATAGTTTTTGGTCAAGCTGACCCCGAAAAAAATCCTACAACCTCTTGGGGAAAACCGATCTTCAAAGGAGGATTTTATTGCTTGAGAAATTATGAATAAGTACATAAAAACACAGTACTTATCTCCCTTTTTGTTGTAGCAATAAATGCTCATGTTCTAGAAATTTGTGCCCATTGACAAATCCATTTTACAGAAATTTGTGCCCAGACATTTTAGCATTAAATTCTCTAACCAGCTCCCCGATTTCAGTGCCCAGAAGCTGCCTCGATTTCTGTGCTGAAATGATACTGCTCTTCCTCAAAAATTGTGCCAAAATGCAGAAAAACACCTCCTCGAAAATTGTGTTTCTTGTAGTCGTTGTCCTGAAATTTGTGCCTCGAATTTCGGGCCTGAACAATGCTATTTCCTCCCTCGATTTTAGTTCCCCCTACCTCGAAATTTGTGATGAGTATTTGTTGTTGTTCCCTCAATTTTCGTGCTATTGTTTCCTTGAAATTCGTGCCTCAACTCCTTGATTTTTGTGTTGCCTCTTTCTCCTAGAAAATCATGTTGATGTTTATAGAATCCTCTTGGAATTCAAGCCCTTTTCTCTCCGCTGCAAATTCTCCTCCTTGTTGAAGTTTTCTCCTTAGCCTCTCTTCTACTCATGCTCTCTCTCAAGTATGAAGTGAAGAATGATTTCCCCTTTTCCTCTTTTGTCTCCTTCGAAAAGATTGAATCCCTAAACCTAGGATCCAATGGTTGAGATTTCATCCTCAAATCTCAAGATGTGTGGTTGAGATCATTTCTCCCAAATGACCCCCCTCATACATTGGCCCAATCACTTAAAAGTTTCCTAGTACCTTTTTCAATTTGTGTACCTTTTCTAATTTTTCTCATAAAGTGATTTTTCACCTCACTTTAATATTAGAAAAGTAAACTTAATACTTTTCACATAAAGTCACTTTATAAAGTACAAGTGACTTTAATATTATAAAAAGTGCATGGTACAACACTTCTAAGTACCTTTTCCACCCATGACATTAATATAACTCATCAATTTCACCAAGACATCAGTCATTAACATGCTCACTAGGCTAAAAGGGATAAAAGCCTTGTAACACCTCTCCTTAGAACTATTTTAAACAATTTTCATATGACAAGAAACACTACGCAACACATAAGATCACAAGAAAAATACAAATATGACATCTAGTATTAGCATCTTGATTTCATTACCTAGTTTGATAATTTTTTGCTAAGTATAATTCCAATCTAAAAACCAATTTTCCAACTGAAATTTAAACTTGAAATTTATTTGTAATAATTGTCATCATCCATCACATTCAATCTTCCTTTCAAATTAGACAAAGTTAAAACTCTATACAAAACATGACTCAGCCTTGTCTGAATGGATGTTTTACAAGGTACCTTAAAATTCCAAGCCCCTTCAAATATGTACTTCTACCTGGGGCATTGTTGCCACACAATCTAGCTGGGGTCCTAGGAGGGGTACCTAAGGGGCAACTACTAGACCAAATGATAACAATGGGACAAAGACCCATTGTCACCTCAATCAATGTCCCCTGCTCTTTATGGACTTTCACCGATGGGAGGAGTCCCTATATAATGGAAATCACTAGGATGATAGGATCAATGGCTAGGTATGGTGTGATTTCCAAGGCCCATTCAAAGAAGAGGCCCAAATAATGGCTCAATTGCTTCAAAGAGCAGCCAATGCCTCTCCAAGTAAGGCACTTGAGGAGACCTAGACCTAGGAAGAAGGGCTATTCAGTCACGAGGGACACTCTTAGACCAAATAATTCCTAAGGAGGAAAGGTCTTTCTTAGGTTTTTGTAAGATAATGACCATATAAAGGTATGGGACCACAAGTGAGGCCTATAGGGAATCCAAGCAAGGCCTAGGTCTAGAGTGTGATCCTTTAATGTGATTACTAGGTCAAGCAAGGATGACAAATGTCAATGAATGATTAACTTCCTTTGAGATTTCAAGAGCAAATGACCTTGGGAATGACACTAACCAAAGAAGTTTAAAGCTAGAATCAATGATGGAGTTAGGGTTTGATATTTCTCTCAAACTAGCCACGAGAATTACCTCAAAATTGGAGGGTCGCTAGATGACATTATAGCACAGTAACCTACCAATTTTCACTCAAAAAGACCCCCCTAAAGCAATTCGCACTAGGACCTAGTTGACCTTCTAGGGTTAGGGAAGAAAAACGAAAAAGAGAGAAAGGAAGAGTTTTTAGGTTGACCAACTAGGATTAAGACCAATGCCTTACCAATTGGGAGAAATGGAGTCAAGATTTGCTTTGATGACAAGATTTCGCTCTATCAAGGAGAACTATGCAACTTTCGCTAACCCTAAGAGGCAACAACTAGGCTACAAGAGGTATTTAGCAAAGGTTGAGAGAGATTCGAGGTTGTGACAAGCAAAACAAGCTTCTAGGAACATTCATTCACATTATCTAATGTGTAATGCATGCAATATTTCAAAATCCCAGTGAATTCATGAATTTTGCATTAAATTAGCGAACATGTAAGATTATGACAAGATACTCCATAAATTAGACATGAAACAAAGTAAAGAATCAAATGCTGAAATTCGGTTACCAGAGGACAAGTGGTTCCCCAAGGCTTTGATCTTTGACCTAGGGAAAAGTGTCCAAAAGAATTTAGTTTTTCTCCTAAAGTAACTTCGTAAAGCTATAAAGTCAAATCTAATTTAAAAGTGACTTTAAGTGATGAAGTTACTAAAGTCTAATTTTAAAGTGACTTTAATAAAGTCAATGTGAAATTAGAAAATGAAAAGTGACTTTGGAAATAAATGACTAAGTGGGTCTTTATTAAAGTGGGGTGAATTAAAAAATAAAAAGTGAGATTTAAATGAGGATTTAATCTCAACCCTAGATCTAAAGCTATCTCAGCCATTGGATTTAGGGATTCCCCAAAAGTCACTTAGGGTTAGGTTAAAGGAGGAAAAGGAGGGAAAAGGTCATTCATTCTTTCATGAGGAGATTGAGAGAGGAGAAGAGAAAACTAAGGAGATTTTCTGAGCAGTGAAAAGAAAGAGGGCAGCAGTGAGGAGATTCAGCAAAAAGTATAGCAGCATTTATTGGCACAAATCCCAAGGTAGAAATACGTACAGCAAGAGAGAGGCATTGTTTCCAAGAAAGGGAGGCACAAAAAGCGAGGAAGAGGGCAGCAGCATTAAGCACGAAGTTTGAGGCAGAAATTTGGGCACGGAAATCGAGAAGTGCTGCTGATTTTTCGACACAAAAACCAAGAAAAAGGACAGCAGCTTCAGTGCTGATTTCAAGGTTGTTTCTGGGCACAAATTTCGAGGGGGCTGCTGTACAAATCCATACAATCCGTACAGTACCGTACAACCGATTCTGGCACATTTTTCGAGGTGGAAGTACAACATTTATTGTTGTCATTAATGTTGTAATAATTTCTGTTTTGCAAGTTGCTGATTTGGCACAATTTCTGAGGCAGTGTGCAAGCACGAAAATCGAGATAAGTCTGTAAATTTGGCTGCTGGAATTTTTACTGTGTTTTTCTATTTCACTGTAAAAGAAATATTCAGAAAATAAAGAGAAGCTTTCGAACTGGTTTTCCCCAAGAGTTGTAGGGGTTTTTCCAGGGTCAAGTTGACCAAAAATTAGTGTGTCTATTTTCTGTGTGTGGCTGATTTATTTTTCTGAGTTTTAATTCTGCATTTCAGCACTGTGAAATTTCCAGAATTTGTGTTTTCAGAAAATATTTATTTTTCCATCTTGTTGAATGTATGGCTATGGGAATGGGCATTTAACTTTATGGGAGAAATAAGGAGAAATTGAAAACCGGGGTTGGGTTATAAAATTTCTACATAAAAAACAACACTTACAAGAAAATGCAAATATATCCATCCATCACCTTTGCAAATAGAATCTCCAAGACAAGATAGTGAAAATCTCAAACATCAAAATGCATCAATTACTACCAATTTCGTCCATCAATTGCAAGTTCAAGTTCTTTCCACAAGACAAATCCCAATCCAAATGATGATGAGCTACAAATGGCTCTCTCCTCCAATTTATATGAGCCTCTCATAAGTTCGAATAGCCTAATTAGCCTAATGAAGCCCCTAAAAATGTTTAATGTGGAAAATATCAACCCTATTCGTAACAAGCCCATCAAATAGCTCAAAAGTATAAAAAAAGCTTTCTTAATGAGGCCGAAATGATAAAATAATGGTGCAAAGGGTCGTTGGAAGGCCAGGAAAAGTCCTCCATGTGCCATGATGAAGAAGAGGGCTCTCCAAATGATGACCAAGTGGGTAGCCCCTTGGTTTTCAAGCAAAACATATGTGGTGCTCCCAAGCAATTGTGGGGCACAATTAGTGGTCCTGTGGGTCTCCAACTGGATCAAACATGTCGATACTCCATCAATAAGGGCTAGAATGATGACATGTGCCCTCCTGTCTCTCTCTGGATAAGACAAGACCGCATCTAGGCCTTAGATCAACTGGCAAGTGTCAGGTACAAATGTGTGGCTAGCAAGGCAACTGTGAATATTTCAAAACTGAAATCCTATTGCAACAATTGGAAGTTATTTTTGTAATTGTTAATTAATTTAACAATTTATCTGCTATGGAAAATACCAAATAATTCACACTGCAACCTTTACAAATAAGTTGTGGAAGAAAATAGCGCTGGAAACTGAGAAAATACTAGCACACACACATAAAAATTAACACATTTATTTTTGGACAAATGTCCCTGGAAAAACCTAACTTGGGAAAACCGGTGCAGCAGTTGAGGGATTATATTATTATGCAGCAGTGAAATTCTTAGTACAAGCCAGATACACAAACTAGTAATTCACTACAGGCAACAAAAATTAGTGAGACAAATTTTGTCTCACACGACACTGATCCAGCTCCGAAACTGGCTCTGAATGGGCTCCAGCAAACCCTTACAACAGCCTCACGTCAAATCTGCGTAGGCACTAGAACGCTCTGCCTGGAACTACAACTGATCCAACAGTTTGCCCAACCCAACCTCTGAGAATGACTCGTTTACACCTTCCAGAAATCTTCTCGGCCTCCAGCGACTCAATCGACCCTCTGTCTAGCTAAATCGAAATTTGCCTCTAGAGGTTCTACGTTGGGACTCTGCAGCCTCACCGAGAAAATCAACCTCCTGTAGATGAATCTCTGGATCTAGAAAAACTTATTGTCCCTGCCCATCCCTGTCTCTGCTTCCCTACTGAAGCTTGAACTCTTCTAGCACTGCCGGCTCTCTGGAAAATTGAACTCTCTAAGGAAATCAAAACCCTCAAGTGGATTACCCATCTACCCATCGACTTCTCATAATCTTGTGTTGGAGCACCAACAGCCAAGATTAAAACTTAATCAAGGGCCCAGATTAATTCCCAATCGATCTGTGGAAGTTTCTAGATGATTCACACCTTATCTCAATTAATATTGATTAATCAACCATATTCCCTAAGTTTAGAGTTAGGAAAAATTTAAAAATCGACTAATAATCTAATTGAGACACTTCTAGGTGGAATTTCCAAAAACGATTTCTGAGTTATGGAGATCTCATGTGTCTTAGCCTCTCCACAAAGTTTCGAGACTAGAACACCTTCGATGCTATAGAAACTAACACTCCCTTTTAGCGAGGAAGGTGTTCTCTCCAAATCTAGTTCTGCACATCCTGTCACAACACCCTGTCTATGTACCACACTCTGTCACGTTGATGATGTCTGCCCATTGTGACTGCCTGCCACTGCCCACCAACCACTGCGCAACTCTGATGTTGCATCTGTGTTGTTGCTTACACTGCCATACTGTTGCCAACCCTACATCTGCACTGCAACTCCCTCTCATCAGTTGATGTTGCAACTGCAATGACTGCAACTGAGAAACATCCAAAATTACAGAATCAATTGTGTTCAATACGTTGCATCTATCTCCTAAGTCTTGACTGCTACTAACTACTACACTGTCCACTGAATATTTGCCTTGTTGCTGACTCTGCACTGTGCCACTCTATACTACTTCCAACTCTACACTACGCTCCTCATCTCCTGACTGCTACTAGTCTGCAACTGGCACTCTGGAATCTGATTGCATCTCTGACACTGATCCATCCTGCTAATAAATATTGTGGGCCCTCGTAGCCATGTAATGATCCTATGAGGTGGACTCCTCAATAGACCCAGCCCATGTATGCAACTCTTTGGGGCTACAACTCTATGTCGCCCCAACTCTCTCCTAGAGGTATGGTTGCAAACATCGCAAACTCTTCCACCAACCTAGAGGACAGCTTGTCAATCTCGATTCTCGACTGACGTTGTCACCTAGTCCTGCTACTTCGTCTTGTCCTTCTTCCAGATAGGACACTGCATACTGTAGTGACCGACCAACACCACATCTAAAGCACTTGACCTTTGACAGGTCCTTCTTCTTCTTCTTCTACTCCCCCTACCCCTGATTGGGACCCTTAGATGCTAGGACCACATTCTCCTCCTCAATCTTCGGTCCCTTACTGTTGTTGTCGTTGATGGTACTCTTTAACAAAGCCCGCCTCAACTCCTCATCTTGTAGATCAGACCACATCATGTCCCACTTTGGCAAGGTGCCTTCGCCCAAGAAACCCTGGAATAATACATGTCAGTCCTCTGAGACAGTATTTAGTGCCAATTGTACAAGCTTTGTGTGTTGGGGTGCCTCCACAACGCCTGCTAGTTGATCTCGGACTTCCTGAATCCAAATGAGGAAAGGCATCTATGCTCTCGCCCTTCTGCATCCTAGTATTCCTCAGCTTCTCCTGGAGAAACATCTTTCGCTACTCGAAAGACCTCTGAAATAGCTCAGACAGAGCATCGCACATCTCCTTGGTCATACCTTTGTCTACCACATGTGAGAGTAGATGATCTCGAATACCATCCAAAATCATCCCCCTAGCCTTCGCCATTTCCTTCTTGTATTCCTTATGTTGATTAGGGTCCTGGGGAACTGCCACTACATTGTCCACATAGGTTTTCAAGCCACATTCATCTAAAAGGAAGGACATCCTATCCTTCCAAATGACATAGTTGGAGGCTCCCACAAACCTATCTTGATCTCAAAGTCCTGTTGTGGCCATCTTGATTCTGTCGAAAACTCTCTCTTTCCCTCTACTTGGCTGTTACTTATTCTATTCGCACTCCTTACCAAAGTGAGAAGATCCACTCACAAATACTGCCAATCTGCCTAGAAAAATCAGATTTCTAAGCCTCAGGATCCCTTGAGAGAAATTTTCTCTCTACTATGTGTGCTTTTCTCTTCCACCCTGTTGAAAAATGTGTAACTAGGTTCGGTCTTCCTAAATATCAGCTATATTTTTTATTTTTGAATATTGTAAAATAAAAGTAAATTATTATTATTATTTTTTGGAGCATGGGTTTCATGCTCAAGGTCTTTTATTTTAGAGGTCAAGCACCCATTGAGTACTTCTAGGGTTTGTCCTAGGTTAAGAAGTCAAAACAGTCATTGTCATAGGTTGAAGACCCGATCAGGCACATTGTAATTTGTAAAGAAAATTGTTTTTGTCATTTAAGGTGTCATAATACCCTTCAGGCCCAAGTCGGCCTGGCAGCTGGGAAGTTGGCCTATTTGGAGGAGCCATGTCCACCATTAGAAACCTATATAAAGGAGGGAACTCGACCTCCTTGGAACACATTCATAACTCACTCATTCAAGTGAAGAAGGAACACGAAGAAGGCAACAAAGAAGGAGAAGGGCAAAGAGGAAGTGTTTTTGGGCTAATTCCCTCTCACACGTGCGAAGGAAGGCTGGGGTTTCTGCTGCTAGGCTAGGGTTTTGTTGCTGCAAGATCAAATTTGAAGAAAGAAGGAAAAAAAGGTTAGCGCAGGTCACATTAGGTCATCCTCAAGCACCAGAAGAAGGAGAAAGCCCAGCGAAGGTCAAAAGAAGCCTTGGGAAGCCAGAATAACCTCACACATGTGGCAGGAGATGCTGCTGGGAGGGTGGAAAATATCAGACCTGCAGTAGAGGCCAAATTCTAAAGTTGGAGGTAGAAGTTGTGCTGCTGGAATCGATTTGACTAGGTTTGACTTGGACAAAAAGAGCACATCATCTGGAAATGTTGGACTTGGTCTTGGAGGGAATTGGTCTTGGTCTAGAGGTCTTGGAATTCGTCAATTGAAGAATCTATAAGAAGAGAAGATATTTGCGAGTATTCCTCTCAAGCGGAGAGGTTTTGGCCTTGGCTTGAAGCCTACATTTTGTGTTCTTATGTACTATTGTTCCTCTTGTTTTTGGTAGTTGTTTGATGATATACAAACATAATAATATGTGAAGAAGCTAATAAGTAAGAAAAAGTAAAAATACATTACAAGAAGTTATCAAGGAAAGAGGAATCATCCCATCTATTGATCTTTAGATTTCTCAACATGATATCAAAGCTAAGGTTGGTTAAGGGCATAATGAAGATCTCTATTACACTAGATAAGTTCCTAAAGAAGTGTTCAAAGGTGGCAAGTCAACTCAAGAAGGGCATCAAAGAAGTATGGGATCTCCTATTTTCTTCTAAGAAGGGAGTGACCAAGACATCTACAAAGGATGAAGGATTATTCTCAGCACTCACTAGCACATTTAAAGATGGGAATATTTGGGTGATTGACAGTGGAGCATCAAGACATATGACTGGTCAACAGAAGCAATTGAAGACTTATCAACAAGGAAGTCCTCTTACTCCATAGAACTTGGTGATCATAAAAGCTACCTTGTGAGAGGAATTGGATCAATTTTGATTGAGCTAGAAAATGGAGGGAACATTCATCTCAACAATATCTTATTTGTTCCAGGTTTGCACAAGAATTTACTTTCCATTTCATGCTTAGAAGACAAGGGTGATCGAGTTGTGTTCATTGATGTAAAGGTTGTAGTATGGGGTAAAAACTCAAGCATAGAAGATGCTAGAATGATTGGGATTCATGAAGAAAGACTCTATCGATTAATAACTCCCCTCGCTCAAGCGTTGGTTCACATTGAAGTTAGCCGATGTGAACTTTGGCATAGAAGACTTGGTCATCTCCACTACAAAATCTTACCAACCCTAAATACCATAGTAAATGGCATCCCTGAACTGAAAGAAGATCATGAAAAAGTTTCCAAGGGATGTGCATTGGGTAAGAACACCAAGAGACCATTTGGAAGAAATGCTTCAAGGTCAAAAGAAATCTTGGATATTATTCATTATGATGTTTGTGGTCTTATTACTCTAAAGTCACTTGGAGGACATCTAAATTATGTCACATTTATAGTTGATCACTCCAAGAAAACTTGGGTTTACTTAATGAAATCCAAGAATGAAGTATTTATCAAATTTCAAGAATTCAAAGCTGAAGTAGAGAACCTTAAAAAAAGGAAAATCAAGATATTAAGATCTAATAATGGAGGAGAATATACTTCAAAATAACTTATAGCCTTCTGTAAGGAGTCTCGGATTAAGAGGGAGTTGATAGTCCCATATAATCTTGAGTAAAATGGAGTTGCAGAACGAAAGAAATGGTCCATTGAAGAAAGTGTAAAAGCAATGCTACATGATCAATATTTGTCGAAATTCCTATGGGGTGAAGCAACAAAGACAGTTGTATACATACAAAATCGTATTCACTGGGAAGAAACCAAGCATTGATCATCTCTAAATTTTTGGGTGTCCTATTTATCTTCATATACCAAAGGACAAGAGAAAGAATGAAGCAACAAAATTGTAGCTACTTGACTTTAAATATAAAATACACAAATGTATTTGTAAATAATATTTTATTAATGATATGAAATGTACAAGGATGAAGAATGTTACAATGAGGACCCGCTTATATACCTAGGCAGGTGTCCCTTCATGAGTGGTCATGTCTTTTAGAGACATGCCTTCATTAACTAATCATTCATTAATTATGATTATTATTCATTCATTCATATTTTATTTTTATATAAATTATATTTGCAACATTGCCTCTCCCTTCAAAAGCTTCGTCCCCAAAGCTTTATTGCTGACAATTTTCTTCACCTTTCGTTTGTTATCTCGGTATATGTAATTTGTCACTAAAACTTCAGCATGTATAATTCTTTGGTAATATTGTTTTTGAAACTAGTTTTTTTTTTAATTAATTTGAAACTATATGTTATAATTATATAATTATATTTTATTTTATAATTATATAATTAAACTTTATATAGTTAAGTTCTATATATATCTATATATATTATATATTAACTATAGTCACGACTCTCCCAAACGTTGGTTGGAATCGTGTTGACCCACAATAACACCAAACAACGGATGGGGATCTAACAGGAGGGTGAGTGGGCAGCAGCTTTGACAGCGAATCGAGTTGTTAGCTAGTCATTGTGCAGCGGCTTGGACGGCGGGAGTATAGCAATTTTCCCAAACGGCGGCTAGAATCATGTTGGCTATTATCTTCTGTAAAATTACTAGGAATGAAGCCATCGAGAATCAAAGCAAATTTCTTGAGATCAGTTGACAAAATAGCCACGGGTTCTGCATCACTAAGGTACGACATAATGCGAAGTAGTTATTTGGATTCCAGACTTTCAGCTATGAATGAGAGAAGGCCAAGGACTACAGGTTGCAAACCTTCTTCTGCCAATTGAAAATCTCTAAACAAAAATCCTGTAAATCGAGAAAGCCGAAACTCTTTTTTAGGTTTCAACTGGTGTATTCGTTCTTGATGTGTAGTCAATTCAAGGGCATGAATTGTTCGTAGAATTTCTCTGTGAAAGAGATCTGAATCTTTAGTTTTTCTTCCGTGAGTGTAGGCGATTACTATAAATTCTGCTAAATACAAGATCGATTGTTCATCAAACAGGAAGGTTTGGTGATTGGTGGTGTTCATCTATAAATTGACGCGGAGAAATGTGAGTTGCTTCCAAGCGTTGGGCCAACTCTCAATGGTCATTCTCCTCAAATTCTTATTCGCGTCCGTACTGGGGAAGAGTTGAAGAATGTAACCTAGCAGGTTTTGAATGTCATCCAACTTCAAGAATTGTGTTACAAGCTCGCCATTCACACCAACAAGTAGATCCCAGGCTCTAAATGCATCTTGTAAGCAAGACCTCCAGGCATCATGGAATTTATTACAAGAATTCTTGTTTTGTCCTTGCGGCATTGTTGATTAAGATTTTTAAGGCGGAAACTAACCCCCATATGATGCTTTTCATAGCACTTGTCAATGAAATTACTCCAATCCATGATCCACAATAAGGCTTACATGCATCTAAAACCTATGTTGCATAGCTCATCCTTTCAAAATTGCCTATTAAGGTGCTAATTGACTGATTCAAACAATTATCTTAGATCTATCTCAAAGCTGCTTTGTTTTAAATAACCAACTGTATTTTTTGCTTCAAAACTCAAAGTCTTGCCTAGAGCATCAATAAGTTTTTGAACATCCACATGTTTTTTATTTTCAGAAATGGGAATTGTGCTCAAGTTTTGAGAAATATTGTTGGATATGACAACCCTGTGTGTATCTGAAGAGCATTGGACATCACAAATTAGAGATCTCGCAATTATATTAAATAACTCTTCACAGATTACCATGAGTGTCCAAGAAGTATGATTAAGTATGGAAAATATAAGACGCTTCCCAAGATTCACATCCCCTAGCAAATCATCTTTCAAGGTTGCCGCAGAGCACACTCAGAAAAAACATTGGGCAACAATATCTATAGACCTTAGTAGCCACGTGCAAGAAGAAGAGCAGTCAAATAGTAGGGGCAATAAAGATCTTCTAACTTGAAAATCATCATTATTGTATGACAACATGATTGATTTCAGTGCTCTCCGACATGCCAAAAGCAAATCAAGGAATTTTGTTGGATCACAAATACCAACATATTTATGTATTGTCAGTGGATCATGGCATGGTACTTGTTTAACCTTGAGTAAAGCGATCACCAGAAACCTTTCAAAAATGAGAATATTTTGTACATACATTGCCAAGCTTTCGACACCAACATAACCCTTTGGAAGCCAACATAATAGGTTGAGTATACCATCTCATCTCCAATTTTTCTCCTACTATACATTGTAACGTGATTTCCCTCCATGACAACTTCAGGCATTGGCACGGTAGCCAATCCATGTTCCTCCTTTTTTATGTTTTCATAAAAAGAACACTCAAATTCCCTAGCAACCACAATTTCCTCCAGCATATTCATGAAGCTTGAACAATCTTGCAAATTGCCAAAAACTACCTCACTAGAAGAGATCCCCAATGTAAAATGATTTAACCTCGATGGAAAAGACTTCCTTGTCTTCTGACAAATTGTCCTTGCTAGTACAGTATTGTTGTAACCGAGAGAGACTAATTGAACTCCAGTGTCAGTTGAATTACCCAGTAGTTCAGATGAACTAGGTTCACTAGGACGAGGAACAAGTTCCTACTGGCCTGCGTTGGTATTATTATTCCTCGATGTCCCAACAATACACTTATGTTAATGCCTAGTCTGGGCTGGCACAGTGTAACCGACATTAATGCAATTTCTTTTCCCGTGCTCAACAGTCAATTGTTTCATGCAGTTCTCTAGTTTATTGAATGCTTGAGTACTCTCAAAATCTTAGTTGTTATGTGGTTCATCAGGAGACGTGCTTAACTCGGTAGCCAAAGATAACTCCTCACCTTTTACTTCCTAAGTTATTGGTAAGCTTTGAAAAAGATTGTTTGATTCACAAATTCCCACAGCATTGACAATGTCATTGGATTGTCCATGGTTCACATCAAATACAGATAGATTTTATGAATATGATTCAAATTTCAGAGTTATAAATATCCTTGGTTTGACTTTCATCCTGATGAACAGCCTGACTCTTGATTACAGGAACATTGTTTCCGGCATCTAAGTTGTTCACAGAAAAATTATCCCCACTGGGTATTTCAGTTTTGTATCTTGAAATTTCTGACAGTTACATTTAATTCCGCATTTGCTTGACTAGGTATTGAGCCACTTAATTCTAATTTATCAAACTTTCTAGTGACTTGACCAATGTCCACAGACCTTACATTGTCCACAAGTTTTACATATTCAACAGTCTTAATAATCACTTCATGGCTATCTCCTACAAACTCATACATAGGTCCTGACGGTCCATTTATCCTCTCTGTTAGCAATGTCCAGGTCCCCACATTTAATGAGTTTGCGTCATTCGTTGAGCTCCCTAATTCATGTAAAGTTGATGAACTTTCATCAGCAGATAAAGAAATCCCAACAGGACTTGAGAAAGAGACAACAGAAACAAAATCAGGTTCTTGGGGTAATTTTAACGTCTTCCCGCTGACTTTCTGGTCAAATTAGAAGAAGAGACTGAAGCTTCCTTTGAATCGTCATATTTCAATGTAGAAGGTGTCTTTCGTTGATTATTTTTTTTAGATTTCTTTTTTGAATGCTTCCTTGCTGTTGAACCTAACGCTTTAACATAATCACCTTTGGGATTTTATGGCCAGAGGTTTTTCATCTCAGTTTTGGAGCGGAAACAGAGGCCCAGGATGAAACCTATCAACAACTGGCACTAACTGAGTTGAAACAGTTATTCAAGTCATTGAGTGTTTGATGTCATCAGTAAATGATGGCATTATTTGAGATTGCAACGATCCAAGAACTGGAGAAAGAGGTAGCATATACTTCCCGAGTTTATCATCTATATTATTATGATTATCAATCTCTTGTGCAATTGTTTTATTCTTGCCTGCTTCACCCATCGTAATATTAGAAGCTTGGCCTGATGAAACCCTTTCATCAAAAGTTGGCTCATGGGTTGTGCGATCAATGCTTCTAGACATTTTGTCATCTTGGCAAAGAACTTCTTCATCTTCAGTTGTCACATATCCACTTTGATTTTCAGTTTCATTCATGTTACCCCGAGGAGTTCCTATTTCATCATGTTCAACATCATTCTCTTGATTAGAACATTCTTCATTGTTAGTTTTCTTCATGTCAATGTATTCTTCCTTTAGACATGTTGAATATTCTACAAATGATTTTTTTAATTGCTGAAACACTTCTTGAATTTCACTAAACTGCTCAAAGATTTCAGCACATAAACGTAATGGCATATTGTGTAGCGGATAACGTGCAAAGGCTCGCATGGCTCTTATACCACTAAAGCAACAAAAATGTAGATTGTTGACTTTAAATATAAAATACACAAATGTATTCGTAAATAATATTTTATTAATAATATGAAATGTACAAGGATGAAGAATGTTACAATGAGGACCCGCTTATATACCTAGGCAGGTGTCCCTTCATGAGTGGTCATGTCTTTTAGAGACATGCCTCTTCATTAACTAATCATTCATTAATTTCGATTATTATTCATTCATTTATATTTTATTTTTATATAAATGATATTCGTAACAAAGAAGTTGGATCCATCAGGCATGAAGGGAGCATTTGTTGGCTACAGTAATTCCTCTAAGGCCTATAGGATCTACATAAAC
Organism: Pinus albicaulis; assembly: GCA_034641835.2. NCBI lineage: Eukaryota > Viridiplantae > Streptophyta > Pinopsida > Pinales > Pinaceae > Pinus > Pinus albicaulis. Next base: position 69,382 of record MU968559.1, read on the forward strand.
AAAAGACACCGAACAGAAGTCAGTCGAGATGTGATATTTGACGAAACTATTGCATTCAAGAAATCAAAAGATGTCCCTATGGACTTTGATGATGAAGAACTTCCAGTATTTGAAGAGGAAGTCACTAGGAAAGAAGCAAAATTAAATCATGAAGATGAAAGTCCCAGTGAACCTATACAACTTGTGATAATCCCTGAGACTAAAAAGAGAACTAATTGGTTGAAATCTACCCTATTAGATGCAGAGGATCATGAAGTAGCTAAAGGTACATTTAGAGAAAGCAAGAAGCCCAAGAGATATTCAGGGTATGCAACATATATGACAAAGTTAATAGAAGCAAAGCCATCCACTTTGGAGGAAGTTGTCAATCATTGAGAATGGAAAGATGTTATGAACGAAAATACCAATCAATCATGAAGAATGGGGTATGGGATATCATAGCTAGGCCTGAAGACAAGTTTGTGGTAACTTCCAAGTTGTTGTACAAAATTACACATGCGTTCGATGGAATTATTGATAAGCATAAGGCAAGATTTGTAGCTAAGGGCTTCTCTCAACAAGAAGGCATCAATTATGAAGAAACATTTGCTCCAACAAGGTATACAACTATTCGATCATTGGTCTCTTTAGCAGCATCGATCGGATGGAATATACATCAAATGGATGTTAAGACTACATTTCTGGATGGCGCAATTGATGAGGAAGGCTATATAGAGCAACCCTTGGGATTTGAATTCAAAGATAGAGAGGCATATGTTTGCAGGTTGAAGAAGGCATTATATGTCCTTAAGCAGGAACCAAGGGCATGGTATGCAAGGATGGATGCATATCTCCAAAGATTGGGCTTCACAAAAAGTTCTATTGATTTGAACATTTATTTCAAGGTTGTAAAGGGTGAGCCTATCATCATTCTTTTGTACGTGGATGATCTTCTCTTGATATGTGTGGAAGGTCGAATTGAAGAATGCAAGAAGTAGCTAGCATTAGAATAGGATGTGAAGGATCTTGGGTTGATGCACTATTATTTGAAACTAGAAGTCTGGCAGGGACCTGATGAGATCTATCTATGCCAAGGGAAGTATGTGATCGAGATGTTGAAGAGGTTTGAAATGATGGATTGCAAACCAATGACAACCCCGATTATCACAAACTTGAGAAGACTAAGGAGTTCTGAATCTAGCCCAGTGGATCCAAATAGATATAGACAATTGATTGGCTCACTAATGTACTTGGTGAATACTCGATCAGACATATGTTTTGCAGTGAATCTTCTCAGTTGGTTCCAAGTGGAGTCGAAGCATGATCATTGGATAGCAGCCAAGCACATACTGAGATATCTGCAAGGAACAATCCACTATTGCGTGAAATATGAAAGGAGGAATGATGTCCACTTGATTGGATATACCGACTAGAGAGGCAGTGAGCAGGATGGAAGAAGCACTACAAGACGATGTTTTGGTTTTGGATCCTCCATGGTCTCGTGGATGAACAGAAAGCAAGAATTGGTTGCTTTGAGTAGTGTCGAGGATGAACATATTGCAGCCTGTGAAGTGAGCAGGGAAGTTGTCTTATGGAGGACTTTGTTGTCCGACTTATTTGAAGGAACAATGGATTAATTAACCATATTCCCTAAGTTTAGACTTAGGAAATATTCCCATATTGAGACTCTTGTAGGTGGAATTTTCATAAACGATTTTTGAGTTATGGAGATCTCATGTGTTTTAGCCTCAACACAAAGTTTCGAGACTAGAACACCTCTGATGCTACAAAAACTAACAGCAGCATGTTCCAAGTGCATCATCATCTATGTATAACTAGGGCATGAACAAGCAATGTGTGATGCTGAAGAAGCCCATGGCATGGCAATCAATACTCTGTTGTGGTGGACGCCCATGGCTCTCAGCGCTCACCCTACAAGTGCTATTAGGGCCCTTTGGAAGGTTTAGACCCCATATAGGGAGACCAAGTAGAAATGGGGACCCACTTGCAATCTTGTATAAGATCCAATGTGTCTCCTCACCTTCCAATACAACAATCCATTAGTGCAGTTGAGTAAATAAGCTTACTAACCAGGGGAAAAAGTGGACACTTCATAGTGGCATGCGCTTCCAAATGGGCTTTAGAAGGTAAACGTGTCACCAAGCTCAACAAGAGAGGTTAACAAAGGACCTTAATAAGTGGATTTAGCCTCTAAGGGAGTAACAGGTCCATGGTATATCCGTCAAATGGCAGGTATCGCGTGAAATGATGGTCGAACGGAGTGGAGCAACAGGGAAGACTCCAAGCCACATGCCACGGTACAAGAGTAGCTATAATGAGGGAAGCCCACACATTGGGTATATGGATGTAGGAAGGAGCAATCGTGGTACATGAATTACCCCGAACTTCATTTTTCCACCCTTCTTCATATGCCTTTTTTTTTTCTTTTAACTCCTCAAGGCTCCAAGGGATGAGAGTGTGATGTGTATGATAAAGCGGTGATTACTCCTTAAGGTTGGGCAATTCATCACCCACTAGGGGTTGGGACAATCATGGGTTCCTTGATGATGCAAGGGGGAACTCATAGGGGCACTAGGAACTAGGGTGATGGCCATAATGATAAGGGGCAGAGTTCATGTTTGGTTTTTGTCCATGTGCTAAATTTTAATGTCCGGGCCATCGTTTGCATTTTGTGGTACATTTCCTGTTGTATATGGTCAAATTATGCTTTTAACTTTCTTTTTAGCTACATCAACCTTCGAAGCGTCGTTCCAAGCTCAACCCAAAGTGTGGACAAGGGGAGGGGGAGGCTAACTCTTTCTGGACCCAATGGACAAATGTGGACCTGGATGGGAAACTCCCAGGCCTATAGGAGCAACCATAGATCCATCCAGAGTTTCCTTCTTTCAACATCAAATGCTAGGAGTATCCTTTGCTCATACATTCTCCCCATGATCACACAATCAAATCCCTCGATGATTCTAGAGAACTCCGATTGCAAGTCCATGCCCAATTCACCCCTCTAACCCTCGGCCATCATATTAAATATACATTGACATCATCGCCCTCATCGTTTGATCTCTCTCTCTCACTCTCTCTCTCTCCTAACAAGTTCTTGAGTTGCCCACCCGTTTGTTTTGGAAAAACTCACTTAGTGTTTTGTATCACCATACCTTTGTCATGGTTGATACATATGTTCTGATTTTATACTTACGTAGGTTTCTTTCTTTATATTATTTTCAACATTTTCTAGTAGTTGCATTTGCACTCCCACATGGTATTCACATTGATTGTACTCTTCAGTCCCATTGACCTACTTGTATGGTCATTCATCGGACATTAATATAATTATCTTCTCTTATCTACATAATCATGGATTAACTTAAAAAACCTAATCTTTACTAAATAACCCTGAACCAGACTTAGCGTTAATAACAGTTTTTGTTACTTGACAAACTTCCAAAGGGTAAACCTTCAGGATTCAGCATACTTTATTATTCACCTAAGAAATGTGAATATCATGTGCATTCTTCCCACGGGGCATAGAATAGATCATGACAAGGTGTTCTATTAAGGAAATCTGCAGTGAAAAGGTCACCATTTTAAAACTTCATGGGAAAAAATCCAGCCATGCTAAGGGCTGGTGTGGTCCCCGGTTGATTTTGACAGCGTAGATGCCCTTGGGTCACGGCTACTCAAACCACAGGTTAGGAGTGTCAGTCATCTCAGGACTCGCATTACCTAACAAACAGAAAAAAAAAACGTCATGTGCAATATATATAAAAAATCAGCATACTTTAAGGGAGATTCAACCAAACACTTTCATACTAAAGTCATGCATTCAAATATATCAAAAACAGAAATTTCAGATATCTGGTATACCCAATACAGAGTAGAACAAGCATTATATATTAAAAAAAAAAATCAGCATACTTCAAGGGAGATTCAACCAGACACTTTCATACTAAAGTCATGCATACAAATATATCAAACACAGAAATTTCAGATATCCGATACACCCAATACAGATTAGAACAAGCTCGAGGAAAGTTCCCACTGTATTTGTAGTCACTTTTATCATCAAATGTCTTAATATCAATGTATACTAGCATAGAGAATCGATAATACATATTCTATATTTAGCTGATCTATATCCACCTCATTTATACAGTACACTATTGTAAAAATATATGGCATTCAAATTAGACATGAAATAACCATTGCACAAAGGAAAAATGGTATAAAGTTGTGCATTCTTCACCTGAGGAGAGCCTCATCAATAAGGTCCTTCCTGTTTGTCATTCCTATAAGTAACACATTGTTTAACGACTCGACACCATCTATCTGAAAATATAGAATAGAGAAGCAATTCCCATGAGGATACAGCAAAACAGTTAATGAAACATGAGAGATAGCTGAAAGTGTGGAAAGATGACTGTTGGATCTTCCAATAAATGATGCTGGTAAACGTTCACCTTTGTTAGGAGTTGATTCACAATCCCATCGTGTACTCCAGTTCCATCCCTTGTTGATCCTCTAGTCTGTCACAGACACACTTTTAGCATTAAGTTTCTAAATGTTTAACTCTCTCAGAACCAGATGCATAGCACCAATATTACATTGCACAAATTGTGTTCTGCAATTATATATCACAAGCCTCTTGACAATTAGCAAACAATATATTGTCAACTCTGATGTATAATAATACAAAAATATGACTATGAACTTACAAACTTTACATCATGACCACTGAAGATCATATTTTGAATACCTACCAATCACCATTACAAGCATATACTGGAGCAAACATGATGTTTCTTATAAAAGTCGAAAGGTAAAAGAATTTAGTTATAAGAATGTAAATAAAATAAAAATTCCCAAAAAATAAATAAATAAATAAAAGTAGACCAGTTAGATATAAAGTTTGTCTCCTAATATTTCATATGGAAGGGACATGAAAAACAAGAGACAAACTATAAGGAAAAACTCATTCAATTAGATATGGAAATAATGCACCACATAACTACCATGACAAGGTGCAAGTTGAAACCCAAAACATTTGTCTTTCACTACAATGTTCTAAAATGGATTGCAGTGTGTGTGTTTGTGTGTGCGCGCACATGCGTGCGTGTGTGGGAGAGAGAGAGAGCTCAGTTGCTAGTGAATTCAGATTGGGTTTCTAGACTTCTACTTAAATTTACATTGCTCAAATTTTACTTATTTAAATATAAGCTAGTACAACATAATTGATTTACAATGACATGGTTATCTAGACATATTGTCTTTCTGAAATATTTACCTAGCATGAGATTGTTCCTTAAACTGTATGGTCCATTCAAAAAATGAGAACTGGGAAGAAATGCACAAAAGGCCTCACCAAGCATATTTAAACCAACCAATTGCACAAAACTCACCTAATAAAGTTATTCATATCAATTAGATTATATATTTCTAAGACTCCCTTGAACTTTCAAAATCAAGAATGCAATAAGTATCAACTTTCAAGATGTTGAAAAATCTAGGGGGCAACAAGTGTAGATGATTTCTCTTACTTTGATAATTGCTTGTGATGTATTTTTACTTTACTTAATTAACTTCTTTCCTTCATTATTATTAGTGTTCTCTATCATCAAACAGCTACCAAGTCATAAAGAACAATGAAACAATAGGATACAAGATATAGGCGATCAGCCAGGGCCAAAACCTCTCCAACTGAGAGCAAAACCCACTAGAATTCTTCTCTTCTTATAGAACTTCAATTGACAAATTCCAAGACCTATGACCCTTGACCAAGACCCTCCAAGACGAAGTCATCATTTCTTCTTGATGAGCTTTCCTTACATAGCTTCCAGCAACAAACGTTGACCTTCCAGCAACTTCGACCCCAGCAACACTTTCTGCAACTTCGACCTAGCAGCTTCAGCTACTTTGACCTAGCTCCCAGCTTCGACCTAGCAGCTTCACAATTACAATCTAGAGGCAACTTCACAGCTTCGATCTTTGCAGCTTCACATCTTCGACCTTGCTGCTTCACAGCTTCGATGCAACTTAAGAATTTCGTCTAGCCCAGAAACTGTAGAAACCCTAACGAAAGAGAGAGGGAGAGAGAGGCCCAAAAACATCTTTTTCTTCGTCCTTTTCCAGCTTCTATCTTGAGGATATCGAACTTGCTTGAGTGAGAATCCAAATGAGGTTGAATTCCTTCTTATTTATAGGCTTCTGAGGGGTACAAATTGCTATCTTGAGGTCGACTTGTCTCCTTATGGAAGACGACTTGATCATTGTGCCATGACGAGGTCTTGGAGGGTCTTTGGAATCTATTTTGACTCAATAAATTTTTCTTTATAATATGTAACATGCCCTATTGGGTCTTCAATACATGACAATGACTCAATTGACTTTTTGACAAACCTAGAAGCACTCAATGGGTGCTTGACCTAAAAAAATTCCCTTGAGCATGAAACCCATGCCTCAAGAACACAAATAATAGATTTACTTTTCTCTTTTCATTAAATACATAAAATCACGATTACAAATGCCATTATTAAGACCAAAGAAGCGAAAATCGCGATTTTTTCGGAAGGTCGATTTAATCGGCGATTTTTTGGATTTGAAAAAATCGCGATTTTTTCGATAAAAGTCGTGGGCCCATCATACAGAAACCCTATAAGTTCAAAAACCGATTTTTTTTTTGTCATTTTTGCAGCCCTCTCATTTTCCTGACACACCTGTTGGCAGTTAATGGTAATGTTAAATTCTTAAAGTTAAATATTTCCTTTATTTTTCATTTTCATCCTTTTACTTAAATTTTTAACATTACCATGAAATGACTCAGAATGTTTAAGAGTGGTTTCGACCTCATTGGATTTCATATGGAGAAACTAGAATTTTAGATTTCACTCAAAATTCAACAAACTTAATGGTTTTCAGGGTTTCATGGTTTGGGGATTTGCCTTGTTTCCATTTGATTCTATTATGTGTAAGGGTATGAGATTGGCATTTGATCAAGAGCATGAAGTCCTTTAAGAACCTTGATGTTGGTGGCATTGATTGTTGAACTTTGTTGATGTTGGTGGTATTGATTGTTGAACTCCCCTACCCTGGCCTTAACAAGCTTGTACCCTTCACTCAAAGGAAAACAACTGGTTAGGCACGCTAATCTTTTTCTACCGCATTTTAAGGTTAAGGAGATGAACCCTTCACTCAAACCAAAATCATTGGTTAGGCATGTTAAACTTTTTCAATTTCTATCATGTTATAAGGTTGAGCAATCCAAGTCTGAAGACTTTGAGCTAGATGATGTTTATGTATCTCTTGTTGATGATCCCATTTCTAGTAGCGATGAATCAATGATGAGTTTCATGAGGAGCAGGAGGAGGAGGAGGAGCAACAGCAGGAGGAGGAGGTGACACCACCTACCCCTGCTACCGGTAGAGGACGTGGTCTGCCTCCTTTAGCTCCTGGTGCTTCAGGATCTAGAGCACAACAGAGTCCATTGCCAGCCCCGCCAGCTTCTTCGTCTAGAGGGAAAGCTGTTACATTTTCTCGCAAGAGGGGCAGAGGAAATCAGTAGTATAGGTTATTTGGTGCATTCCTTTGTATATAACATTATGACTCATGATACGAGATACATTATTATATTTTTTGTTGATATTTTGAGGTTGAGTTGAGACTCAGGACTTAGTATTCAGGACATGATTCACTATTATGTGTGATGTAGGACTAGACATGATATTACACGTCTTATATATTAGTTTTTTTTTTTCATATTTATGTGTCAATGCATTTATTTCATGTTGTGGGTGCTTTAGATATTAAAAAAATTGAAAAAAAATGAATATTTTTGTATGTGCCGATTTTTTCCCGATTTTTACCGATTTTTTCTCCTCACCGATTTAATCCCAATCGTGATTTTCAAAACATTGATTAAGACTGAACCTAGTTACATATTTCAACACTCCCTCTTAACTAGGGAGGTAGTCATAATCTATACAAGGTACTTGGGCATTCTCAATCTGAAGAATTCTCATAAGAAGAGTCGGATTGGTAACCCATCTGTATAGCATCATATCATCCAACATTATCACATAGTAAGGCGTTGACTAACAGCTCTATCTCTCCACAAGATTAGAGCACAATGTCGGCAAGACCAATGATTTATAGACACCTTCATCATTGTCTCTCTAGAAGCAAACCCCACCCAGGTGTTCACAGGGTATGTCCTTCTAGGACTATTCTTATCTTGGATTCCCAGTCCCCAAAGAATATTGGTCCTTCACGACTCCTCTTATCTTGGATGCCCTACCACATCCTTAAAGAGCATCGGATGCGAGATGCTTACCCAATCCTCCATTCTTTTCTTCCCAAGTGAAGACAAGAATGATGTGTCTATCTCTCCCTCTCAACTAGGGAGGATATACCTATTTAAATGAAGGAATGTGCCCAAACTCCCTCTTAGCTAGGGACTTGCTTCCAAGTTTATACCAAGTTAGAAACTTGTTTCCAGGCTCCCTCTTAACTAGGGACCTTTTTCCAACAACAAGTTTTTATTCATTGGTGGAGATCATGGGACATTCAGCTACTTGTAGCACTCCTCCATTCGATGTCATGAATTTTATCTTCAATATTATGGAGCCTTCATCTTTGTAGGGCATCAACCATCATCTTTGTAGGGCATCAACCATCCATCACTTTCCTTAAGTCAGTCATGTCATCCTTTCCTCTATCTAAAAGTGATTTTCTAGTCCACATCTGGCTTTCCTTCATACAATGCTTTCAATCGCATGCTTCTATGATGCCATCTCCTAACATGCTTGGAGATATATGATGCCAAATATTGTGTCCACGTTATAGAATATATCTAACCAGCATGCTTCTATGATACCAAATATTGTGTCCTCTTGTCTTGGCTTGTCTTCTGCAATTTTGTTTTTGTTCTATTTGCATTTACTATCAATGTGATTAAGTTAATGTGATTGCTAAATTGGAAATTAATATTGGGCTAATAAGGAACATTGAAGTAAATTGTGCCTAAGCATAGAACATACCATTGTTATCTAAAATTAACATGGTATCAAAGCCCACGTGAAGACAAAGCCCAAGCAAGAGTGAGAAAAGCAATCACCAAGATTTGTTGGACAAGGACAAAGACTACCAATGGCTTCTTCATCCTACTTCAAATCTGAGGACAAGCTCAATGATAAATCTAATTATCATGCATGGAAGATGTCTCTAGACTTGAATTTGGAAGAGAATGATGTCATGGACTATGTGCAGGGATAAATTGTGTAGCCTCTTTCAAATGCATCGGCTACCACTAAGTCAAAGTACAAGAAAGGTGAGGTCAAAGCTAAGAACATCATCAGGGATTCCATTCAAAAACATTTGGTTGCTTACATTCTCGAGTTGGGCACATCTAAGGAGATGTATGATAAGTTGGTCAATATGTTCAAAGCTAGCAATACAAATCAAATCCTCTTTCTCAAGAACAAGATGAAGGATGTAAAGATGGATAGAGGAGAATCCATCCAATCCTACTTCATGAGGATTACCGAAATCAAAAATGATCTTCTATCTATTGGAGAAGTTGTTGTTGATCAGGAGCTCACTCTTATTGCCCTTGGAGATCTTCCCCGAGCATGGAATGTGTTTAATACCACTATCCTCAACAATGATAGGATTTCAGGTTTTGATGAATTGTTGACTAGATGCACTCAAGAAGAGACAAGGATGATGGAGAGAGACAAGCCTTCAAATTGGAATGATTCCACTACATTTTCCACTTATGCTAAGAGGAAGAACAATGCTAGTCCAAAGAATCAAGGTCAAGAAAGACATGGATTCAAAAAAAGAAGAAAGGGAAGATGCTTCAATTGTAACAGGTTTGGCCACTATGCTAGAGAGTGTCCTAATAAGAAGGATACACCACGGGATGATGACAACAACAACAACCACAACAATTTCAAAGGCAACGACAATCAAAGGAATAACAGGTTCAAAGGAAAGAGAAATGCTCTCGCTACACGATATGGAAATTGTCGACCTCCTAAAAAGTCGAGAAACTCTAGGTATGAGGAAACTAATGTTGTAGATAAGAAAAATTAATTGTATCTTATTTATGTTGCCTCTCCTCCGAACACATTGTATTTTAGCCTGAGTTGCAATCTTCTATTGTGACAATGGCAGTCTGAGATGAGGCAACAACGTAGCAATGAACCATTATCTACCTGCATTCGATATGCACCAGGGCCGTTCTGTATCATCAGATCATAGCTCTTACAATGTTTCTCATCATGTCCCACCGAAGTGCAGAAATTGCAGAACAATTCCTTCGGCGATCTCACAAACGTTTGCAGTAGGTGACAATAATCCGTAGAATGTTGGCCTGCAACTTCGCATATGCTACACCATACATGGGGCCCTACACTTGGCCCAGCACTTGATCCAGACTTTAATGGACTTGGCATCCCAACACCCAAATAGTCTCTATAAACAGGGCACTGCTCTTTATAGTGACCCTCTGCTTTGCACTTGATACACCAGACTTCCGACATTATATCAGATCAAACCTCCTTTCCCTTCTTTAGATCCTGGAGCTCCATATCAAAGCTCACCAACTGAGTTTGAATTTCTTGCACTCTTATGCTTGTATCAGCTACTGGCGATGCTTCAAGCTTCATCGCGATCTCCAGTGCTTCAGCCTAAGTTGCAATCTTCTGTTGTGACAATGGCAGTCTGAGATGAGGTAACAACGTAGCAATGAACCATTCTCTATGATGTTCATCCAGGATCTTGAAACTAATCTGGCTCAATAGTGTCTTAAACCTCTCATCTACCTCCCATACAGTCTCAATAGTCAGCTGCTTAATTTCTTTGATCTTTGTGATACACTGGGACTGCGGCTTTGGTTTCTTGAATTCAGCGTTCAATGCGGTCTTCATCTCAGCCAATGTAGCATTTGCATTCGTCGTAACATATTTCATGTACCAGGACAATGCTCTATCTTGCAGTGTTGTAACCAGTTCCGCTTTCTTCATATTTTCATCTGTAATGTTCTGTGAACTCCATATTGCTTCTACAACAATCTAGAACTGTTTAGGATCATCTGATCCCTTGAACACAAGCATCTTTGGTGGTTGGGCCATGGTGAAAGGGGGAGGTGGAGGTGGGGGTGGATGAACAGAATGGAATGGAGTAATGATGGGGGTGGAAGGTTAGTGAATTTCCTCAACACTTTGTTGACTTTCAGATCTCAGTGGCAAACTTCTCGGGGTGGTGTTACTATCTATCCAATAATCAATAGCCCTCCCGATCTCGTTATCAGCCTTCTTCAGCTTCTCAATCAGATCTAGGGTCCATGCAGTGGGCTTATATTGAAATAACCCGTTTGCATTGCTAGTCTTGATATCCACTCGTACAACTCGCTAGCAAACGACGTGAAAAAAAAATTCATACTGATCTATATAGATATACTTTTGTAACCAATGTTCAGTAGAGATGCGCGAACTTCTTTTTTCTTGCACAGCAAACTCGCATTCTTTTAGATCAACCCAATCTTCAATATCTTTCTTAGACGGATTCCACATCCAGTTATCCCTCAGTTAGATCCCAGTCCCGGCAACGGAACCATTTGTTGGTTTGATGGGGCCTAGACATAGATTCAATGTGACTGCGCAGTCCAACAAAACCCACTATTACCGGCCCTTTCGGCAACAACCTGCTTGCGTAGATCGAAGTCTCACCCAAGGCAATATAGGGGGATGCTAGAACCAGATTTCTACATCCAAAGGGATAGAGGATCATGGCTTTAGGGCTTTTCCTTCTTTAAAGAGCTTCGCATGTCAGATCTATCAATAATACAGGCGCTATTCAACACATCTGTTGTACTTACTAATAGATTGCGTGATCTTACTTATTCATGGATTAAACAAAGTAAACAACTATAAACAAGACTGTGCTATTCAATTACAAATCAAAACCCTTATTCAGCACAGGTAGTCATAAACAGTAAGTAAAAGCAAACACATCCACAGAACTCAGATCTATCCAACAGTTCTTTCATTAATAGCTAGATCCTTCTCATACATTCAGTTCCACCCTGCGCAAACAGCTGCAGGGCCCTACGCACACAACTGCAAACTTCCTAAGGTCTCCGCGCACTCAGCTGCAGGAGCCTTTCCTCTAACCCAAACACAGAGTCTATCTCAAAACAGTCTCACATCAAATGCATCTCATTATATCTATCGTTCAAGCTTAGCCTTTGACCTCTATCTAGACTCCATATATAGGTTTGGCATTTACAATACCATGGTCCAACACCATGGGCGGAGTCCAACATTCACAAAATTGTCCCATCCCATAACATAATAAGGGGCTTTGACCCACCCCAAAACCCCGTAAGACTCAAAATAGACTCAACGTTGTGCGCTCCACTCCTCGATATGCGAAGCCTTTCTCTGTTGCTTACTTCGCAGGGATCCCATCTCCAACAAGATACAACACAACTTGCAAACGAAGGGCTTGACCTTTATATAGATGAAGGGTCACAGTCCCTGTCCCTTCACGGGATAGGTGGCATTGTCTCCAAGGATAATTTCCAAATTAGTATCAATTTCAATCAAATCAGAGAGGGTCTCTTTATATCCAGTGAAGTGCCTTGAGGCACCACTATCAATCAACCAGTTATCCAGGGTGTCGGGGGGAGATGCAGAGAGAGCAGATATAAGAATATATTCATTTTTCTTGTTATCAACAACATTAGATTCATCATACCTGGAGTTCCTTGACCTCTTGAAAGGTTGACCATTTCCATTTCCACTTCGCTCAGAGGGAGCCATTCTCTTTCCTTTGTTGTTGAACATGTTGTTCCTTTGATTTCCATTTCCCCTGAAGTTGTTATTATTGTTGTAATCAACATCTCGTGGAGAGTCCCTTTTATTGGGAAACTCTCTATCATAGTGACCAAACATGTTTCAATTGTAACATTGGGACCCGCTCTTCCTTAACCTTGATTTCTAGACCAACATTATTCTTCTTCTTTGCATGAGCGATGAAGGCAGTAGGTTCACTTCCATTTCCTTTTGAGGGTTTGTCTCTCTCCATCATCCTTGTCTCCTCTTGAGTGCATCTCGTCAACGATTCATCAAAATAGGGAATTATATTATTATTGAGAATTGTGGTATTGAATACATACCATGCCTGGGGAAGACCTCCAAGTGCAATGAGAGTAAGCTCTCGGTCAACTATGACCTCTCCAATTGATAAGAGATCATTCTTGATTTCGGTGAGCCTCATGAAGTAGGATTGGATGAAATCTCCATTGTCCATCTTGATGTCCTTCAACTTTTTCTTCAAAAAGACAATTTGATTAGCATTGCTAGCCCTGAACATTCATACATCTCCTTAGAGGTGCCAAGCTCGGAGATATAAGCAACCAAGTGCTTGTGAATAGACTCCCTGATGATCTTATTTGCCTCGACTTCTGCTTTCTTGTACTTTGTTTTAGTGGCAGCGGGTGCATTGGATGGAGGCTCAGTGATCTTTCCCCGCACATAATCCATAACATCTTGTTCCTCCCATGTCAGATCCAAGGACATTTTCCAAGCATGATAATCAGACTTATCATTGAGCTTGTCATCAGATTTGAAGTATGATGAGGAAGCCATTAACCCTTGTCCTTGTCTAATGAACCGTCAGTGATTTCTCTTCTCACGCTTGCTTGGGCTTCGTCTTCACCTCAGCTTTGACACCATGTTAATTTTAGTTAACGATTGTATGTTTTATGCTTAGAGCAATTTACTTCAATCTTTCTTATTAGCCCAATTCAATTTCTTGTTTAGCAATCACAATAACATTGACAGTAAATGTTGATAGAACATAAACAAATAACCAAAAGACAAGCCAAGACAAGAGGACACAATAATTTGGCGGATACCAAGGAAAAATCCCAAATGTGGGGAAAACCCTTTGATCAAATCTTCTTATTATTCTTCAAATTCAGCAGAGAGAGAAAGTACAATTTTCAACAATCAACAAGATGCCCTAGCAAGCAAAATCAACGCTGGTCAAACCAACAATATTCATCCCAATGGAGTTCGGTCAAACCCACTCAAACTCGGCCTCAAAGAATAGTCAAAGTCAGCCCAAAAGAGCCCTGAATTTCTCGGTCAAACTTGGTCAACACACTGGCCAAATATGCGATCAAAGTCTGCAGTCAACGTTTTAGTCAAATAACCCAGATTTCCTCGATTTTCGTGCCACCAAACTCGGCCTCCCAGACTCGGATTCTATCCCAAAAATCTTAGTCAGAAAATGAGAGTTGACCCAAGGTCAACGATGCTGCAGAAACCCATAAACAGTCCGAAAATTACAGATGCCCTTTCACACATGCAAAGGAGAGAAAATATCTTCTTTAGGTTGTACGAACCAATGAGAAGGAGAGAGAATGTGATATGATATGATGTCCAAATGAAGTTTGAAACTCTCCTTTTTATATCCATCAATGAGGGGTGGTGACATATCTTTTGGGGCTTGTGAGCCTACATTACAATTTTGGCCGACCTTGACAATTTGCATGTGTGAAAAATAAATTCAAAATCCAACTTCTGCTCATCCAAACAAGATGATCTTTAGATAAATCTTGCACCTCTTCGAAAGAGGAATCCAACAAAAATATCATCTCCATCATATGAGCAGGTGCAAAGTGGAGTTTGGCCCTAGTTTCCAAACTTAACAACTTAGCACTGAAATCTATTGTTTCTGATGTGCTTTGGATTGGAAGCATTATTGAGGATGCACGGCATATCCGCAACTTTGTACAAAACATACAAATTCCCTCACTATCTACAAGGAGTAAACCAATCTATCATTGTTGAAGATTGCAGATACACGGTTTGCCTCTTCATTCATCATGTTGAAGAGGTTGAGGGAGGTCAAGACCGCTCTTGGGGCCGTGGTTATTTCAGGGTTTTGGCAGATCAAACAGCCTCAAAAAGAGTGAAGGACACAATGTTGGATGATACCTGGTGGGAGAGGGTAGATCTACTTATTCGAATCATGGACCCTATCATTTCCTTGCTTCGATTTGTAGATACAGATCAACCCATCCTAGGAGAGGTTTATGAGGGATGGGATTCCATGATTGAGTCTGTGAGGAACATTATTTTACAGAGTGAGTGCCTCGAGTATGAGACATCACCAAAGGCCTTCTTCACCACCATACAAGATATTCTTGTCAACAAATGGGGCAAAAATTGCACACCTTTACATTGTTTGGCTCACTCCTTGAACTCAAAATACTAAAGCCATGAATGGTCGAATGGTGGACCTTCCCGCAAATTCCCTCCTCACATGGATGGTGAAATCTCACAAGGGAGGAAAGATGCATTCAAGCGGATTTTTCAGGATAGAGCATCCCTTGATGAGGTGGAGGATGCCTTTGCAGAGTTTTCCACTAGCACTGATTGATTTGCAGGATATGATGTGATTAGAAAAAGGGAGCTAAGAAGCCCTATTCTTGGTGGGAAACTCATTGGGCAACAAGCCCTCCTCTACAGCAATTAGCCATGAGGCTCCTCTCTTACGTGACTTCATCCTCTTGTTGTGAGAGGAAATGGAGAACTTATGGGAATTTGTATAGTGCCAAGAAGAGCAAGCTTGAGCAGTCCAGGGCAGAGACAATTGTGAAATTTTCTGAACCTAAGTTACAAAAACCCTACTGCAGTTTTATGATTTACTTCTCCCATTTGTTTTGTTAAATTAACAAATTATTTTTCTGAATTATTCAGCAAAAACATCAAAGTAAACACTACTGCAGCCTACACATACATACAAATCATTTACTGAAGCATAACGCACACATGACAAAGGACAATATTTTTTGGACAATGTCCTCGGAAAAACCCAATGCGGGAAAACCGATGCAGCAGCTCTTAGAGGGTTTGTTTATTAAGCAGAATATCTGAATACAATCAAGGGCACTAGCAATGGTTTGCCCAACAGAGAAATCACGGCAAATGTACCTCTATCACTCGGAGAAAGAAAATATGGTTGATTCAGCTGAGGCTTCACACCTTCTGAATAATGCTAAATACGAGCCCTTTCTGGCACTGGAAATCCCAGCGTTGCCTCTCCAAGCTCTTAGTAGTTGCTAGAGCCTCTACAGAGCACAGGCTGCTCCTGCGTCACCCCTCAGGGCTCACCGCAGCCTCTGCATCACCCTGAAGGGCCTGCATCAGCCTCTGCGTTACCTCTGTGTGAGCCTGGCTGGGCTGCGTGCCTCCTGCTGGATCTCTGGGCTACCTAGTATGGATCTGCCTCTCTGCCTATGTATTCTCGGCCTCGGATCTGAATATCCCTCACCGATCTGCTCCTCACCAAAACTGCAAGCTTATTCAAAAATTCTCAGCAAACTGCACCCCAGAATTTCGACTTAGCTCAAGTGCTACCGCTCTGTGTGTCTCCTCCAACTGACCCGAAGCCTTCCTTTAATACTTTTCTCGTTGAAAAATCAAAGGTCGTGATCTAATCTCTAATCAATCGCTAAGATTAGAAAAGACTTAATCCACATCACTTAGAACATTCTCACCCACATGTTTGAATTAATTCCCTTTAATTATTTAATTTCCCTAAGTTAGACTTAGGGTCTCCATTAAAATAATTAATTTTTGGAATAACTTAGGCTCCGGGAGGAATTTCTCCAAACGATTTCTTGGTCTTGGATATCTCATGTGTTCTAGCCCCTCCACAAAGTTTCAGAGCTAGAGCACATCCGATGTTACCCAAAATATCAACACTCGCTCTTAGCGAGGAATGTGCTCTAGCAACACTTCATCCTAAAGCATCACCCTAATCCACAGCATCAGTCCCCTACGTTGTTGATGCTTGGCCTGTTGCCCTTCATCCTCTGTGTTGCTGCCTTCTGTACTGGTGCCCATGTCAAAGCCACTGACACTGCCTCATCTGTACTGCAATTCCCTCTCAAATGCTACATCATGCTACCCATAGCACTGCCACTGCTAACTATTGCACTGCAACTCAATTGCTGAGAAGTAAGCAACTGAAGGACATCACCCAACATACTGACAGACAAGTCAGTGTCGCTGCATATCCATACTAAAGCACCCTCTGTTGCTGCTCTACGTTGACCCTCTTTAGCTCTGCATTGTCCACTGCTCTGCACTGCGTAAGCACTACCTTTGCGCTGCTGAAATCCCATCAACCTTTGCGTTGCTGCTGCCTCTCCTCTGCGCTGCTCCAATCTTCAATGTCCCAGCACTGCCATTGTACCTCCACGATCCTCTGCACCAACTAACTCCAGTCATCCTGCTACTGTCTTTAAGGGCTCCCGTAGCTCAAATGTGATCCAAGAGTTTGGGCAATGTTTTAAAAATCACGATCGGGATTAAATCGGCGAGAGGAAGAAATCGGAAAAAATCGGCACATACAAAAATATTCATTTTTTTTCAATTTTTTTAATATCTAAAGCACCCACAACATAAAATAAATGCATTGACACATAAATATGAAAAAAAAACTAATATATAAGATGTGTAATATCATGTCTAGTGCTACATCACACATAATAGTGAATCATGTCCTGAATACTAAGTCCCGAGTCTCAACTCAACCTCAAAATATCAACAAAAAATATAATAATGTATCTCATATCATGATTCATAATGTTATATACAAAGGAATGCACCAAATAACCTATACTACTGATTTCCTCTGCCCCTCTTGTGAGAAAATGTAACATCTTTCCCTCTAGACGAAGAAGCTGGCGGGGCTGGCAATGGACTCTGTTGTGCTCCAGATCCTGAAGCATTAGGAGCTAAAGGAGGCAAACCACGTCCTCTACCGGTAGCAGGGGTAGGTGATGTCACCTCCTCCTCCTGCTG
This sequence comes from Pinus albicaulis, assembly GCA_034641835.2. NCBI lineage: Eukaryota > Viridiplantae > Streptophyta > Pinopsida > Pinales > Pinaceae > Pinus > Pinus albicaulis. The sequence continues at coordinate 87,258 of MU968559.1, forward strand.
TTGCTCCTCCTCCTCCTCCTCATGAAACTCATCATTGATTCATCGCTACTAGAAATGGGATCATCAACAAGAGATACATAAACATCATCTAGCTCAAAGTCTTCATACTTGGATTGCTCAACCTTATAACATGATAGAAATTGAAAAAGTTTAACATGCCTAACCAATGATTTTGGTTTGAGTGAAGGGTTCATCTCCTCAACCTTAAAATGCGGTAGAAAAAGATTAACATGCCTAACCAGTTGTTTTCCTTTGAGTGAAGGGTACATTCTTGTTAAGGCCACAGTAGGGAAGTTCAACAATCAATACCACCAACATCAACAAAGTTCAACAATCAATGCCACCAACATCAAGGTTCTTAAAGGACTTCATACTCTTGATCAAATGCCAATCTCATACCCTCACACATAATAGAATCAAATGGAAACAATGCAAATCCCCAAACCATGAAACCCTGAAAACCATTAAGTCTGCTAAATTTTGAGTGAAATCTAAAATTCTAGTTTCTCCATATGAAATCCAATGAGGTCGAAACCACTCTTAAACATCCTGAGTCATTTCATGGTAATGTTAAAAATTTAAGTAAAAGGAAATCCTTTTACTTTAAGAATTTAACATTACCATTAACTGCCAACAGGGTGTGTGTCAGGAAAATGAGAGGGCTGCAAAAATGACAAAAAAATCGATTTTTGAACTTATAGGGTTGCTGTTTGATGGACCCACGATTTTTACCGAAAAAATCACGAATTTTTGGAAAAAATCGTGATTTTTTGGCGATTTTTTCAAATCCAAAAAATCGCCCAAAAAATCGTCGATTAAATCAACCTTCCGAAAAAATAATCGCGATTTTTGCTTCTTTGAGTTTGGGCACCTCAAGGATCCTGCCCCACATCTGCAGTTCGAGAGAACTATAGATCTATGTCGCCCCACCTCTTCTCTCGAGGCACATGAGCACTCATGGCAACATCGTCATCACTGCCACTATCCCCTTTGGCTGCAGTCGCCTTGGAATCTGAATCTTCCTTGCTCTTCTTCTTTTGAGGACGAGTATTGGCGAAATGTCCCAATTCACCACATATGAAGCACCGGACCTTTGAGAGGTCCTTCTTCTTCTTTCCTTGTTGCTGCCTCTGTCCCTTTGATGTGAGAGTTGCATCTTCCTCCTCCTCTTTCTTTATCTTGGCTCCTTCGTTGCTGTTGCCCCTCTTGGTTATTCTCCTGATTTCTTCCTGACGAAAGATTGCCAACATGTCCTCCCAGTTTGGAAGTTGTGCTCTGCCCAAAATACTTTGGACAAATGTCTCCCAATCATCGGTGACTGCATTCAAGGCAATCCTTACCAAGAGACTGTGATCAGGAGTTTCACACATTGCAACTAGTTGATCTCGAATAGCCTTCAATCTAAAGAGGAAGGGATCGATCTCCTCTCCCTTGTGCATCAAAAACAGTTGCATCTGATTCTCCAGAAGCATCTTCCTCTGGATGGAGCTTCCTTGATACAGCATTTCCAGTGCCTGCCACATTTCATTTGTCGTTTTCTTCTAGGCAATATGTGGGACCACGTGATCCCTCACCCCATTCATGATCAAGCGCTTAGCCCCCACCTAATTTTTCTTATACTTCTTTACAGGATCAGCATCGATCGATATGGCCACAGCCCTCTCAGCATGTTCTCTGATATGATACTCATCAAGGACTGACAAGATCTTGGCTTTCCACATAACAAAGTTAGACACACTGTCCAACCTGTCATGATCTCTCAATCTGTGTGAGGTCATCTCTGCTCAAAGAAGTTGAAGCAAAAAGCTATTCTCCCTTCTACTGTTGCTACTCTCAGCAAGAGACTGGATATGGGTTTCTTGGCGTTAGAAACCCTCTAGAGACTATGCTCCCTCTGCCTAGTGATTTCCCTCCTGTAAATCCTCCACCAACTCTGTCGAATCAACCCTCTATGATCTCTTCACCAATCGAATCTCAGATTTCTTGGCTAGAAAATCTGCTGAGGAACTGTTCCCCCTTACTTTTATCAACCCTATTAGGCATTGTTCTGCACCGGTAGAAACAATTGCCCACCAGCAACTACGAAGATCAGAAACCTGCACTTCCAGCCACGACAACTAGCACAACATCACTCCCTCTTGGACTGCGTCACCCTCTTAGATCTACGTCAGCCTCTGCGTGAGCTTGACAGGCTCTGTGTCACCCTTCTGGGCCTGCGTCAGCCTCTGCATCATCTCTACATGAGCAAACACGCTCTACGTCACCCTTGTTGGGTCTCTGTGTTGTACCTCTGGTGATGTGCTACCTTTTTCTGGATCTGTGAGCTTCAGTTGCCCTCCTGCAGCAAAAAACCTTCAGCGCTTTGTTGATGGCTTCAGCTTGATCTGCAATAGCTCTGATACCATGTGAAAAATTTTGACCCTAAGTTACAGAAACCCTAATACAGTTTTCTGATTTACTTCTCCTATTTGTTCTATTAAATTAACAAATTATTTTTCTGAATTATTCAGCAAAAACATGAAACTAAACAATATTGTGGCCTACAATATATACAGATCATTTACTGAAGCATAACACACACGTGACAAAGGACATAGTATTTTTTGGACAATGTCCCCGAAAAAACCCAATGCAGCACCAGCAGAATATCTGAATACAATCAAGGGCACCGGTAGTTTTTTTCCCAACAGAGAAATCACGGCAAATGTACCTCTATCACTCGGAGACAGTAAATATGGCTAATTCAGCTGAGGCTTCACACCTTCTGAATAATGTTGAATACAAGCACTTTCTGGCCCATTGGAAATCCCAACACTGCCTCTCTCGGCACTGTGTCAGCTCTGTGTAGCTGCTAGAGCCTCCGCACAGCACAGGCAGCTCCTCTGTCACCCCTTTGGGCTCAGCGCTGCCTCTCTGTCACCCTAAAGGGCCTGCATCAACCTCTGCGTTGCCTCTGCGTGAGCCTGGCTAGGCTGCATCCCTCCTATTGGGTCTTTGCGCTGCCTGGTATGGATCTGCCTCTCTACCTATATATTCTCGGCCTCGGATCTAAATATCCCTCGCCGATTTGCCCCTCACCAGCACTGCAAGCTTATTCGAAAATTCTCATCAAACCGAGCCCCAGAATTTCGACTTAGCTCAAGTGCTACCACTCTGTGTGTCTCCTCCAACTAACCCCAAGCCTTCCTTTAATACTTTTCTTGTTGAAAAATCAATGGTCGTGATCTAATCTCTAATCAATGGCTACAATTAGAAAATACTTGATCCACGTCACTTAGAACATTCTCACGCACATGTTTAAATTAATTCTCTTTAATTATTTAATTTCCCTAAGTTAGACTTGGGGTCTCCATTAAAATAATTAATTTTTGGAATAACTTAGGCTCTGGGTGGAATTTCTCCAAACGATTTATGGGTCTTGGAGATCTCATGTGTTCTAGCCCCTCCACAAAGTTTCGGAGCTAGAGCATATCCGATGCTACCCAAAATCCCAACAACAATGGTGTATGTGCACATCAGCCTTCGTCTTATTTACAGGCAGAGAGATGAGTGGTTGAAGGGAAAGACAAAGATGTGGGATGTCTTTCCTGATGATATGGGTCTGGACAGCAGTGTTGAGTTAGCATTGGCCAACTTGGATCTCAATGAGCTATTGTTAGAGCCTGTCACATTTGATGATGGCGATATTGTATAGGGGTAATCCTCCACACCAGCAGATGCAGAGATGACATTGGATACAGAGGAGGATGCATAGGGGTCATCCTCCACACCAGCAAATGTAGAGATGACATTGGATAAAGAGGAGGAGGATGCAGCAGAGAAGAGCAGTGGTGACCATGATGATGAGTACAATGATGCTGATTTTGATGATGAGGATCGATGACTCATGAGCTACCTACTGCCTTGAGGCTTGTAGTTGTTTTGTATTTGCTATTTCTATTTGCCATTGGCATTGTACTACCTATGTAACACATTTTTATTTTCATGACTTAATGAGAAAACTACAGTATCTTGTCTTTCTCCTATTGGATCATTGATGAATATGTCGCAATTGTATTTGTATGCATAATGTTACCTTATATGATTGCATCTTTGTAAAACTTACATCTAGATGAATATCTATGTTTGAATCAATGAGTTTGTATGAATTTGTGTAAGAAATATATATATATAAAATAATATATAACGTGTCTATGTCCAACACTCAAATCCTCATGTCCTTCGTGTCCCGTGTCCCCGTGTCAGGTGACTTAGATTATTACTTATACTTCTTGCATGTATATGTGAGTATTTTGATACTTCTAACCTCTTGATGAGATTTGATGAGTGGATCCTTCTTGCGGATCATCTGAGTTGCAGGAAAAGGTGGCTAGTGCAGGAAGAGAAGAGATAGTGTTAGAAAAGGAAAAGAGGCACCTGATGAAAGTTGACAAAGTACTCCAACTGCCAATGTCAAGGTGTACAAGTATCTGAATACTACAAAGTATGGTGTATTGTTTCAATATTATGTTTCAACTGCAATATTGGATGACAGGTTGAGCCCTAGGGTATGACAAGAATATCACCCCCATGAATGACTTGATGCATGCCAGTCACATGCATATGAAATAAGTTTGATCTCCAGCACATGTGATATATTAGTAACAATTAATATGATCTGCTAGTTATATGACATTTTTTTACCTGTCATATGATTTTGTAAAGTAAGATCAGAATCATTGATTTTGATGGGTATGATAACCTTGATTATTGTAAGATTGATCTATTTACTATTTTTTTTTTATCTTGATAAGGCCTTGACAAATTGTAACTGCTATGATGTCTTATCAAGCATGGTAAATTTTACTATGTGACAAACGGATGCCTTGACTTGATGTACAAATGATGTTGTATGATGACACTCTTATATGACACTAACCTTTGATGACATATTCATATGTGACAAATGAAGCAAGTGAACGATTTGTATATATGTATAAAAATCTGATATATCCTGAGACTGTGATCTAACAATTGTGTTGATGTATGACAGTATTATAGACAGGTTAATTGAAGAGGCTTACCATTCGGTGGGAGAAACTCTTGATGAGATCCCAACCCCTTCTATTATTCGCGATGGATGATTGCAGAATAAAGCTAGGCTTTTGAACGTCATCAGACATTATTAAATGAAGAGACCATAATGGCTTCGTGATACATTAAAGGATGAATTGTCTGAAGAATATGAATTGATTATGAATAATGGTGTTTAGGACGTTGTGCCAAGACCTAAGGGAAAGTCTGTCATATCTTCAAAATGGCTAAATAAGCTGAAGTATGAAGCGGATGGAAGCATTGAGAAGCGCAAGGAAGAAGTATATATTGAGCAGCATTTGGATTTTAAAGGAGACTCACGTTTGCAAAAAAGCATTATGTGGTTTGAACTTTGAAGCAAGCTCCCTAAGCAGGGATAGACAGTTACTGAAGCTTGGAAGCAGTATCGATCCAATTTTATCCAAGCTATGCCTTTGATTTTGGTTTTATATGTTGACAATCTATTCTCGATAGGGAATGAGCCTCTGATGATCAAGTGTAAGAGGGAGATGACCACTGAATCTGGTTATTAATCCCTAGGGGCCTTCTTTGGCTGCTCTCCTGCTGAGACCTCGGTAGAACCTCCATTGTTGTCTAGTTTCCCCATCATCTCTATCATTACTTTCTGGCTCTTAGCTAAATCATTTAAGATGCTAATCAAGTTGATGATACTTGGTTCTCTTTATCCCCCATGTTTGTCTCACCTTTTTCAAATTGTACCCCCTCCCTTTCAATAGTTTCTTCTTCTTCTTCCCAAAGTAGAGTAGGTCCTTTGCCTTGATAATTTCTCCTATAGGTGACACCCCTATAGTGATGATCTTCGGAACTCATCAAACTGTTGATATAGGCTGCCCTACAAACCACACAGTTGTCCAAGACCATGCTTTGGTACCATTGTAAGATACCCCCCTAAGAATACCTTAGAGATTCCCCTTATATTTTTCTAACTTTTGTCTGAGTTTCAGTGTGTCATTTCGTCAAATGGTTTGGGTACATGTGGCTGCAGGTGCACTTTATAATTTTAATTCAAAAATAACACACACAGCAATATATAAATATCCCATAAGACTACCAACAACACTATGAAAGTGGTATTTAATTCACATCTCAAAGGAACATGGACATTTCTTCACTTAAAAAGATTACAGTGCTCAGAAATAGGAGGAACCTGGTATAATTTAGTAGTACAGTCATAAATATGTATATCGCCTATTCTTTGCACCGCTTCAGCACTTAGTCTTCAAGTAAATTTACAACAAGTAGACAATGGCTCTTCCCATAGTCAGCTTCTCAGCCTCTTTGACAGGGATAATAACTCCCACAGATACACTGCTCAAGATATGTATATATGCAATCCTCAGCTAGCCAAATGATAAAGTTTCATGTCTTTAACCACAGCAGGTTACACAGAATACACCAAATTTACGAACTGATAAAAAGGGGAGAAACTCGACCTCAAATCCATAAAGTAAACTAAGCCAATAAATACCCAGAACTCGACCTAATATAGCAGCAGAACTCAGCACTAGTGAAACATCCAAACTCGGCCCCTCTTTCACAATGCATTCAGTCCCTTTTGACAGGTAACTCAACCCCTTGAAGGCAGTCAACTTGGCCTCAGAAAAATGGCAAAACTCGGCCCTTCTTTGGTGTTGTGACTCGGCCCCCTTTTTGACAATAACTCAATTCCCCTGTCGGTCATGTTGATCACTGGAGTGGCACCTGATGATAATGAGAAGACTCCATGACCAAGGATGAACCAGAAGACATTTGTACCATTAGATATCATCAGTTCAACAGAGTTTTTAAACTCTACTTCTACTTCTTATCATTTTCTCTTGTACCCAGATTCCACGCCCTACGGGGAATTGTAATAAGTGATGCTAGTAATGATGAGTTTTGAGTCAGTATTGATTTTGTAATAGGCCTAGGTAGCCTAGGACCTTGCCAATAATTGAGTATTACTCTGGGAGGTTTTTTTTACTTGGTTAATTATCATCTCCCTGCCAGGAGTTAATAATAAATTGAGTTTTTTCCTCCAATTTTACCCCAAAACCGGAGTACTGCTTGATGGTGAGGCCTTGGGTGAGTCCTAGTGCCTAGAGTTAATGTATAGATCACACAAAAAATTTCAAGGAATTTGGTTAGGTCTAGGTAGTAATTTTTTAATTTTTTAGATCTCCCGCAAGTCGAAAATTACAATAAAAATTGTAATTGAATTGTAATAAGTGTTGTCTAGAGAAGTTGTATGGGGTATGAGTAATCAAAATTACACTTCTCACACTCAACTTTCTACTATGACACACTTTGAGGGGTTAAAAATGTGTTTTGAACCCTCAAAACTCATTTTTCTCAAGTTTAGTGGGAAATCTGACAATTAATTAAGCCAGAAATTAAATAAATGGAGAAAAATAAATATCCACACATGCTAAATGAGGTGGAAATGACGTGGAAAATTATGGAGCAGTTAAAGTGAAGTCCCAAGGTGATGTGGACCCCTAAAATCAAGGAAAAAACATGTGCTCAAATAAAATTGAATTTCCGACATTAAATGAGCTGCTTACTTGGAAATTCGAATTTGTGAAGTCAGTGCATATTTGGAAGAATTTGGGAGAATATTTGGTGGAGATTTTTGTGGGAAATTGTACCCACATAAGTTACCAACCATATACACGTCATTTCATCATAAAATTCGAATTTGACACATAAGGGAAGAAGAAAATGATGTCCACTTGCCAGAATTCGAATTTTACACTTGGCATTGGAGCTCCACTTACCAAATTCGAATTTGCCTTGTAATCTCCTCCCTCTCACCACTTGGTATATGGTTCTTCATTGGGATTTGCTCCCAACTTTCTATATAATGGAGCCATGGGCTCTCATATTGTATCATTGGATACGAGCTATTGTGCTTGCGGAAGCGCTGCTACTTTGTACACTTTTCAAGAATATCAATAAAAAAGACTTTGGGGGTCCATTCATGGGTGTTCTTCCTTTGGAGCATGGTACATTGGGAGTTATTGGTATAATCTTTTCTATGCTTTGAGTTATTTCATTTTCCATGTATTCTTGTGAATTTGCTAGTACACAGCTATCTTGTATTAGCGTTTGATTTGAAAGTAGGCTCTAGAGGTTGAAAGTTCTAGTTTATTTTCAAATAAATTTCTAGAAGTTTCAATTCATTGTTTGCTTATCTAAATCTCCATGGACTAATGTGTGACTTGAGTATTGTAGAAGAATTCTTTTTTGGATCAAGCGTGAGGGGAAGTCTATGGAAGACCAACCCACTCTTGAAGCACCTTCAAAGGACCTCTCATTTGTTATTTGGATTTTCATAGTTTATCTTACGAAAAAGTGTCTTGCAGGGATTCGTTTGGACGTAGTTTGTATGCATGCAATCATTTAAAAATATTTTACTTTTCATTGTTCTTCATTGGATCATATTTTGCTATTTAAAGAGCTTAAGCATGGCTAAACAAAGAGGAGAGTTTACTCATCCTCTTTGGCTTAGCCCTTTGTAGATTATTGTGCAATATTTTGTGATTTTCTTTGGTTGGTTTTTTGTAGTCTTATTTTTCCAACTTTTTTTCTTGTAGCAACTAGTGGGATTTACCTTCAAGAAACTACTAACAAATTGTTGCAGGACCTTTGAGCTCTAATGTCAAACGAGGACTCTTTCTTTTTCCTTTGGTCATGGGCTAAGTCACAGGACACGTCCTCCAGGGTCACGTGTCCCGTATTTCACGTGTTGGACACGAAATACAACCTAAAACGTGTCCAATACGTTTTTGGTCGTGTCCTCCGAAACTGAATACGTACCCTCCGTTTTTGCATTCGTGTCCTTGGATAGAATACTCGTGTCCTCCGAAACCGAATACGTATTCTTCATTTTTGCATTCGTGTCCTTGAATAGAACACTTGTGTCCTAGGTTTGGAATACTTGCCCTAAAGTATTCCTCGCGTTTGGACACGTTTTCCACGAAAAATACAAAAAAGACTAAAAATTCGTTAGTTTGACATTTTCGTTCGCTGTGGTTGTGCTGCTGCCGTCGCTGTGGTTGTTGTTGAACCTTCGTACCTTCGTTTGGTGCTGATTCCTGAACCTTCGTGCCTTCGTTCCTGTTGTGGGTGTGGTTAAATGCCCACTGCCAAGTTTCCATTGCCCGCCGCATTCGAAGTTCCGGTTGTTGTTCAGCGTTAACATTGTTGCCCCGCCTACCTCGACAGAAGAACACATTACAAACTTACACAGGTATGTTACATGTATAAATGGCAGGGAAATTTCAACGGAAGTTTATAAATTATAAATTTATAATCTAAACGGAACTCGAGCAACGATTGTAGTCTTGAGATGGACGAAGAATCTGTATTAAATTAATGAATTAACTTAGCATTGACAATACATAGTATGAGCTTCCAAAGAGCTAAAACTTATAAATAACTTGCTAGCGATAAGAAATTTGGAGATGCGTTATTGTTCTCAAGCCTAAGTGTTGCCATTACAGAGTGTATTGACTGTGGTGAATCGGTGATCCTTCGACCCGGACAGATGCTAAAATTTTATACTGCATTTTTGGCATAAACCTTGTAGTAATATCTTGTTCTAAAGAGCATTTCATCATCATCACAACTCACATCTTCCTCTCTCATCAAATAGTACGAGCTACCTAAAGGACGAGTTTCAGCCACACATGTGAAGGAGAGAGAGGACAGACCGTACGGCTGAGCTGAAGTACGATTTTCTGCTGCTAGGGTTTCGCAGAAAGTTTGACCAGCGTTGACTTTGGTCAACGCATGGTCCAATCAAGCTGAAAACTTGTGGAAGGTTCGATTTTTGAAGGTCGTACTACCTGGCACAAAAATCGAGGTCAAAGGGTTGACCGTTTTGCTGCTGTGTTGACTTTTAGCTTGCTACCCTACGTTGACTTTTTCAGGACAGCGTTGACTTTTGCAGAGTTGACTTGGGTTGACTCATTTGCTGATTGGAGGACTGTTGTGACACATGCTGGGCTGGCTGACCAAAGGAGACTTTGCTGGTTGAAGCATCCTGTTGACCGCCGAAACGAACACACATTTTTCCTGTTTCTGATTTGTCTTCTGTAAGATCTACTTATATGTTCTATCTGCATTTTGCTTAACTACTTGTATGATTGCTGTGAGAAAAGTGAAATTGCTCCTAGCATAGAACATCTACAAAACTTTACATGGTATCAGAGCTGAGGTGAAGACAAACTCTATCTATAGCAATCATCACCGGAAGAAATGGGTTCTACTAGTCTTGAATTCAAGGAGAATGACAAGCTGACTGGAAGTGATGACTTCCATGCCTGGAAGATGATATTAGATCTCAAATTGGAAGATCATGATCTCCTGGATCATGTGACAGGGAAGATTCAAGAACCTCCATCCAATGCCTCTGCTGCTAGAAACAAGTATAAGAAGGGAGAAATCAGAGCAAAGCTGCTGATCAGGGAATCCATAAATAAGAGTCTGGTTGCCTACATATCTGAACTAGGCACATCCAAGGAGATGTATGACAAATTGATACTTATGTTCCAAGTAAACAATGTGAACCAAGTACTATTCCTCAAGAACAAGTTGAAGAATATGAAGAAGGGCCGAGACGAGTCTATTCAAACTTTCTTTATGAAGTTGACCGAAACCAGGAACAATCTGCTAGCTATTGGGGAGACAATAGCTGATCGTGAAATGGTTCTCACCGCACTTGGAGGACTTCCATATGAATGGCAAGTATTCACAACTACCATTCTCAACAATAATACCATTCCTAACTTTGATGAGCTTCTGTCAAGATGTATGCAAGAAGAAACAAGGATGAAGGAATTTGATAATGAAAGAAATGCCGCCTATGGTGCTCATTCCCGAAAGAAGAACTCTGGTGGTTCTAAGGACAAAGGAAGGACTAAGACTCAAGAGAAGAAGGGTAAATGTTTCACCTGCCATAGGCTTGGACACTATGCTAGAGAATGCCCCTTCAAGAAGGATTCTCCCGATGGTGACGATAACAACAACAACCGAAGGAATGGGAATCAAAGAAATGACAAATCCAATGGAAAGAGGAAGGCTCACTTTGGAGGAAACAATCAACCTTCTAAAAGGACCATAAATACCAGGTATAAGGAGTCTAATGTTGTTGATAAAAGAAATGAGTATATTCTAGTATCTGCTCTCTCAGCTGCATCTCCGCCCGACACTATGGATGTCTGGCTAATCGATAGTGGTGCCTCAAGACACATCACCGGATTCAAGGAAGCACTTTCTGACATGGTTGAAAGGGATACTAATCTAGAAATTATCCTCGGGGATAATGCCACATATCCCGTGAAAGGGACAGGGACTGTGACCCTCCACTTGTCTCAAGGACAAGTCCTCCGTTTGCAAGATGTACTCTATGTACCTAAATTGAAGAAGAACCTTGTGTCTGTATCTGCCATGGAAGACAAAGGATTCAATGTAACTTTCTCTGATGGAAAGGTACTCATGTGGAAGAAGAGCTTCAAGGAAGCTATCTCAATTGGTTTTAGAGTTGGTACACTCTACCAAGTTGGAGGGAGTCCGTTGGGAGCTATGACTTGTGATACTGTCCGTCAAACCGAACTATGGCACCGAAGATTTGGACACCTTCATTACAAGGCTCTTCCCGAAGCAAGGAAGGTGGTGACAGGGATGCCTGATTTTGGAAATAATCATGAAGGTGTATGTAAGGGCTGTGCTGAAGGAAAACATACAAGGGGACCTTTCCCCTCAAGTGTCACAAAGACATCTGATATATTGCAACTGGTCCATTCTGATATATCTGGTATGTTGCCCGTGACATCCCTGGGGGGATGTTCTTACTACATGACATTTACCGATGACTTCTCTCGCAAAACCTGGATATACTTCTTGAAGAAGAAGGATGAGGCTTTCATGTGGTTCCGTACCTTCAAAGCCTTGGTGGAAAATATGACCTGAAAGAAGATCAAGATTTTGAGGACTGACAATGGCACTGAATATGAGTCAAATGAGTTCAAAGACTTTTGCAGAGAAGCTGGCATTAAGAGGGAGACTACCACTGCATATACTCCCGAGCAGAATGGTGTTGCTGAATGCAAGAATAGGACTATTGTGGAAGCTGCCCGTGCCATGCTATGTGACCAGGGTCTACCGAAGTTTCTGTGGGGAGAAGCTGCAAATACTGCTGTGTATATTCAAAACCGATGCCCTCATTCCACTTTGGACTCCAAAACTCCCGAAGAGGTTTTCTCTGGTAAGAAACCTGATGTCTCACATTTTAGAATTTTTGGATGTCCCGTCTATTTTCATGTGCCGAAAGAAAAGAGAAGTAAGCTGGATGCTACTGGGAAGAAAGGAATGTTTGTGGGCTACAGTGAGACTTCTAAGGCATATAGAGTCTACGTACCTGGTCAAAGGGAAGTAGAGATAAGCCATGATGTCACTTTTGACGAAGATGCTTCCCTGAAGAAAGTAGTAGATCTTCCTAGATCTGAAGAAATTCATGAAGAAAGGCCTGGAAATCTGGAAGAACCCCAGGATGAGACTATGCCTGATATTGAAGGGCCAATGGACCCTATTGATCCACCCCCTTCACTAGGAAAGAGACCATCATGGCTCAGTGACACCCTCGAAGATGCTGAGGGTCATGCTGCCCCAAGGGGGACATTCCGAGAAAGCAAGAAGCCGTGTAGATACCAAGGGTATCTAGCTGCCATGAGTACTATTGTACAATCTGAACCTGGATCTTTTGAGGAAGCCGTAAAGCATCAAGTTTGGAAGGATGCTATGCACGAAGAATATGAGTTCATTATGAAGAATGATGTCTAGGATGTGGTCCCGAGACCGAAGGACAAATCTGTTGTCACCGCTAAATGGCTCTACAAGATCAAACATGGATCTGATGGGAGTGCTGAAAAGTTTAAGGCAAGGTTTGTTGCCCGTGGCTTCTCTCAAAAGGAAGGAATTGACTATGACGATATATTTGCACCTGTGGCACGATATACCACCATCTGATCAATCATAGCCCTTGCTGCTACACAAGGATGGAGTCTTCATCAGATGGATGTCAAGACCGCTTTTCTGCATGGTGCAATAAAGGAAGAGGTGTATGTAGAACAACCTCTCGGATTTGAAGTTCAAGATCGAGACACTTATGTCTGCAGGTTGAAGAAAGCCCTCTATGGGTTAAAGCAAGCACCCAGAGCTTGGTACGAGAGGATGGATAGTTACTTGATGAAGTTGGGCTTCACTCGAAGCAATGCTGATCCAAACCTTTACTTCAAGGTTGTGGAAGGGAAACCTCTCATTCTGGTGCTGTATGTGGACGACCTCTTCCTGACAGGTGATGACCCTCTCATTCATCAATGTAAGAGGGAGCTTGCTGTTGAGTTCGAGATGAAAGACCTAGGACTGATGCACTATTTCCTAGGCCTGGAGGTCTGGCAGAGACCTGGAGAGATTTTTCTTTCTCAAGGAAAATATATTGTGAAGCTTCTGGAAAGATTTGGGATGGTGGACTGTAAGTCCGTGTCGACACCGATGGAACTCAACTTTAAGAAGTTGAGTGGCAGCGCTGCTGGGCCTATCTTGGCCAATCCTCCCGAGTATCGTCAACTCATAGGAGCTTTGATGTTCTTAGTGAACACCCGTCCGGACATATGTTTTGCAGTGAACACTTTGAGTCAACAGATGGTTGAGCCTCATCATTTTCACTGGGTTGGTGCCAAGAATATTTTGAGATATCTTCGGGCACGATAAACCATGGGCTGAGATACACTGCCGGGAGTGTGATACTCCGTGGATATACTGATGCCGATTGGGCTGGCAGTGTGGTGGATCGTAAGAGCACATCTGGATGCTGCTTCAATCTTGGTTCTGCTTCGATCTCATGGATGAGCAGGAAGCAGAAGTCAGTGGCTTTGAGCACCGCGGAGGCCGAATACATTGCTGCTAGTATGGCCTGTTGTGAAGCAGTTTGGTTGCGGAAGCTCTTTAGTGAGCTGTTTGGACATGTGCTAGATACCACTGTGATACTCTGTGATAATCAGAGTGGGATTCGTATGACTGAGAATCCCGTGTTCCACGACCGATCCAAGCATATTGATATCAGGTACCACTTTATCCGGGATATGGTACAGCGAGGCGCCGTAAGGCTCGATCATATAGAAACTGATGAGCAGGTCGCGGATATTCTCACTAAGCCCCTGGGGAAGGTCAAGTTCCTAACCTTCCGTGAGAGTCTTGGTATCGTGGAACGACCCTATGATGTGGGTCATGTTGGACGATGAGCTCTGGGAGCTCTGGGGGGCTTTGGGGATAGCTTCTCGGAGCTATAAGCACTCATAATGCTTCTGCCCCACCCTTGTGATTATTGAGTTGGTTCGCCACTCATTTATCTGTGCCCCGTATGCATCCTACCCATTGAGTTCAGGGCTCATGGGAAGTACCTCTCATTTGGCCAATGAGGTGTGGAAAAGCTAGAGACTATTAGCAAAGACTGATGGACGCATCAGAGATTGCCGTACTCTCTATCTAGGATGGCACGGTCCAACCACTTGATCCGGGATCAAGATTTGTGAGGTCTGGGACCTCTGGACTGACTATGTCAGTCGGGGGATGATGTCTTTGTGACTGACCCACTTCTGTTCTGAAATAAAGAAGCCAGCAAAGCAAGTTTCGGCGGGATGACACACGATGTTGATTGCACTAATAGATGGAGTTCTCCCTAGTTGAGAGGGAGTGTTAAATTTGGACAACTAGGTCCAAACTCCATATTAAGATGCTCAGATTAAGAGGCTAATATTTTTGTTGGATTCCTCTTTCCGAGAGGTGTAAAATCCATATAAAATATGTCTTAATCCGATGAGCAGAACTTATATTTTGAATTTATTATTCTTAATAAATTATATGTGCAAGGTCGGCCAGTTTTGTAATGTAGGCTCACATGCCCAACAGATGTGTCACACACCCTCATCGATGGATATAAATACAAGAAAAGTTGGAGAGAATTTCATCATCATCACAACTCACATCTTCCTCTCTCATCAAATAGTACGAGCTACCTAAAGGACGAGTTTCAGCCACACGTGTGAAGGAGAGAGAGGACAGACCGTACGGCTGAGCTGAAGTACGATTTTCTGCTGCTAGGGTTTCGCAGAAAGTTTGACCAGCGTTCACTTTGGTCAACGCATGGTCCAATCAAGCTGAAAACTTGTGGAAGGTTCGATTTTTGAAGGCCGTACTACCTGGCACAAAAATCGAGGTCAAAGGGTTGACCGTTTTGTTGCTGCGTTGACTTTTAGCTTGCTGCCCTGCGTTGACTTTTTCAGGACAGCGTTGACTTTATCAGAGTTGACTTGGGTTGACTCATTTGCTGATTGGAGGACTGTTGTGACACATGCTGGGCTGGCTGACCAAAGGAGACTTTGCTGGTTGAAGCATCCTGTTGACCGCCGAAACGAACACACACATTTTTCCTGTTTCTGATTTGTCTTCTGTAAGATCTACTTATATGTTCTATCTGCATTTTGCTTAACTACTTGTATGATTGCCGTGAGAAAAGTGAAATTGCTCCTAGCATAGAACATCTACAAAACTTTACACCTTGCCAATAATCTGTTCGGTTAGATATAAGAGCATGTAGCCCTAATTCTGTTTTGGAATCCTCAATAGAGAAAGAATAAGTTGATGGCAGATGCAACATTGCAATACATGAATTGGCAAACCATCCATTGAGTCCCATATTAAAGTTGGGGTTCACAATTATATTTCCCACTGCCTCAGATCAAGCAGTATTGTAGGCTGTAGCCAAAAAACACCCAACAAATATGAATTATAATTTATACATTAAGCAATCCCAAATGCTCATGCACTAAAAGATATTTTAACCAAGTGGACTTGGTTTATCAAGTTGTAAAATTTAAATTAGTGATCTGCTTAGAAAGCTATCAAAAGGAGTTGGATGGCATATATGCCAGATATGTTCATGTCACATGAGTAGACCTAATTTCAGACAATCCCCATTCTAACACAGAAGTTAGGAGAGAACAAGTTTACTGCATAAATTGTCTCTTTATTGGCATGGCATTCTTCATCAGACAGATGACATTTAAAAGCACCTTTGAATTAGTTTGGATACTTAAGAATCAAGATCCATCCTAACAGACTTAACCCCATTTCTATGGATTAAAAAAACAGGAGTAAACCTCTTGCTGTTAGAAAGATTCAGGATTAAGATGGGTCTATGACTCTATACTTTTTTACATGATGGTAAAAACTTAAAACTTAAAACAGTAACTTAAAAATACCTAAAATAATGAACATTGAAATTTAGTATTAAATTTACTAATTGTTTAATTGATTTTAAATTTTTACCTGGAATAATGAAATTTAGTATGAAATTTACTAATTGACAAATTGTTTAATTGATTTTTTTTGTAGGTGACAGATTGGCAAGTTGGCAACTGTTGCAACAGCAAGAAGATAAATGGCTCAATCATCAAAGGCAGCTGGCAGAGGTCAAAGGAAAAACCAGGGTGGTGTTTTTCGTGGTCCTCCCCCTCCAAGTATTTCAGCATCTGTTAATCATAGTGCCCCAACTGATTCAAGTGAAGCTTTAAGTGCTTCTCAACTCACATATGATGCTGTTGTAGCAAGACAACAAGCACAACTAAAAAAATACCCTCTATGGAAGTATGTAACCAAGAAACAAGGGCCAAAGGCTGGTGCGGAAGGGAATGTGCCTTGGTCTTGTAATTTCTGCAAGGGTGAATTTAAGAGCACTTACTTTCGAGTTAAGGGCCATTTGTTGGGTCTTCCTTGTGGAATTGGAGCATGCAGAAAGATCGGTGCTAGAGAAAGAATGGATTTGGAAAGAGAGGATGCAAGTGGCTTGGGGAATGTGGAGGCATCAAGCCGGAAAATCAGAAAAAATGAAGATCCTCTTCCATTCTTGAGGAATACCAGTAGCAGTAGATTTGGGAGTGGGGCTGAGATTCAACCAATAAAAAAGAGGGCAGCCCAAGCTTGTGGTCCAATGGACAAGATCTTTCAGCGTGAGAAGCGAGATGAGGTTGATCTTACAGTTGCATTCTTTTTCTATCTCAACTTCATTTCTTTTAATGTTGCACGGTCTCCTTTGTTTGTTGAGATGTGTCAAGCTCTAGTTGATATGGCTCCAATTGGGTATGTGCCTCCAAGTTCAGAGAAGCTTAGAACCACATTGTTGGTTAAGGCAAGGAAGGAGGTGGATAAAATTCTAAAACCTATCAAATCATCATGGATCTCATCTGGTGTCAGTATTGTTTCTGATGGATAGACAGATACAGCACGCCATCCTCTCATCAATTTCATGGTATATTCCCAAAATGGACCAGTGTTCTTGAAAGCAGTTGATGCTCTTGGTCAATACAAAGATGCACAGTATATGGGCGAATTGTTTATTAAAGTTATTGAAGAAGTAGGCGTTGAATGTTGTGTGCAAATCATCACAGATAATGCACCTGTTTGCAAAGTTGTTGGCTTGATTGTGGAAACTAAATATCCACAAGTATTTTGGACACCATGCATTGTTCATTCCTTGAATTTGGCACTAAAATCTATTGCTTCAAATGTGATATGGATTGGCAATCTTATTGAGGATGCACGCCATATCCGAAATTTTGTACAGAACCATACCAATGCTCTCACAATATATAAAGAGTACACACATCTATCATTGTTGAAGATTGCAGATACTCGGTTTGCTTCCTCATTCATGATGCTTAAGAGGTTGAAGGAGGTGAAGGCCGCTCTTGGGGCCATGGTTATTTCAGATCTTTGGTCTTTTTGGAGAAAGACGGATCAAGCTGCTTCAAAAAAGGTAAAGGACACGGTGTTAGATGATGGTTGGTGGGAGAGGGTGGATCTTACCATAAAGATCATGAACCCTATCATTTCTTTCTTGCGGTTTGCAGACACGGACCAGCCGATCTTAGGAGAGGTTTATGAGGGTTGGGATTCCATGATTGAGTCTGTGAAGACTATTGTTATGGAGAATGAATGCCCTGAATATGAGACATCAGCAGAGAGCTTATGGTCCACCATACAGGATATTCTTATCTCTAGGTGGGATAAGAATTGCACTCCTTTGCATTGTTTAGCTCACTCTTTGAATCCCAAGTACTACAGTCAAGAGTGGCTCCGTGGTGGGACCTCACACAGATACCCTCCTCACATGGATGGAGAGATTTCACAGGGGAGGAAGACAGCATTCAGAAGGATATTTCAAGATAGAGCCTCTTTTCTTGAGGTGGAGGAAGGCTTTGTAGAGTTCTCCACTGGCACTAGGAGATTTGGCGGGTATGATGTACTTGAAGATAGGGGGGTCAAAGATGCCTATGCTTGGTGGGCAACTCATGGAGCAGCATGCCCTGTTCTACAACAATTAGCCTTGAGGGTCCTCTCTCAAGTTACTTCATCTTCTTGTTGTGAGAGGAATTGGAGCACTTATGGGAATCTATATAGTTTGAAAAAGAGTAGGCTTGAGCAATCCAGGGCGGAGACAATGGTGTATGTGCACACCAACCTTCGTCTTATTTATAGGCAGAGGCAGGAATGGTTGAAGGGCAAGACAAAGATGTGGGATGTGTTTCCTGATGATATGGGCTTGGACGATAGTGTTGAGTTGGCGTTAGCCAACATGGATCTTAATGACCCAGTGCTAGAGCCAGTGACTTTTGATGATGAGTCTCTTGAGGGGCCATCCTCCACACCAGCAGATGCAGCAAATGCAGGATATCTTGGATTGGGCATAGAGGAGCAGGATGGAGTAGGGTCAGATGGGTCAGATCAAGATGGCAATGGCAATGATCGTGATTATGACATGGAGGAGGACATGGACTATTGATAGAGTGATGAGTCGTGGACTTGTGGCTAGTAATGTGGTTCCTACTTATTTTGTATCTACTCTTTTGTATTTTCCAGTGGCATTCCCTCAGTATCTATGTAATACATTTTGATTTTGATGACTTTATAGAAAATATGCATTTTATGGTTTTAATATCTAAGTTCTTCTAAATTTCAAGTTATTGTTATGGTTTTAATTTTAAATTTTAATGACTCATGAGTCATGAGTCATTGACTTATTGACTAATGACCCATTGACTATTGTTATAACTTATAACTAATGGACCATGGTTTTAATGACTATTTAGTATTTAGTATTTCTTATGTGCTTGTAGCCTTGAAGTTGTAAGTTGTAACTTGTAAGTTGTATAATTGTAATTTACTAATGAGAGGGAATTTTGAATTTCAAAATTAAGATTTCAAGAAAGTATAATTGTA
>JAXQQM020079868.1:0-17872 GCA_034641835.2 Pinus albicaulis
AACTTGGGACTTTGTACCAATCTAAGTCTCTGGTGAATAAGTTGTTCCTGCGGAAAAAGATGTATAACCTGAGGATGAAGGATGGAGACTCGGTGATAGAGCATCTGAATGCCTTCAATATCAGGTCACCGTCATCTATTGATATTAAAATCTCGTACAGAAGATAAGTGCATCAGTTTGTTGTGTTCTCTACCAGACTTGTGGGATAGTCTTGTTATTGCAATAGGTAGCAATACAACTACCTTGAATTTTGATGACATTGTCTCAGCCTTGCTGTCGGAGGAAATGAGACGGAGAAATATGGAGGGTCAAAATGGAGATGCCTTATCTGTACGAGGAAGGTCCCAGAATAGAAACAAGAATAAGGTTTCGAGTGGCAGATCTAAAACTAGAGGGAGATCTAAATCTCCCGGAAAGTTTGTAAAGGTGTGCTAGAAATGCGGAAAGGAAGGGCACTACAAAAAGGAACGCAACTAAAGTCTTTCCCGCAGGCAAAAACCACCTCTGATGAAGGTGGGGATGTGTATTTGGCTTCTTCTTCAAACACACATGTAGATCATGAATCATGATTGATTGACTTGGGTGCATCCTTTCACTTCACTCCTCATAGGGAGTGGTTATTCGAGTATGACAAACATGATGGAGGTGATGTCTTCCAGGGGATGATAGGAAGGCCAGAATCGTCGAACATGGAAAATTCAAGCTGAAGCTGCAAGGTGGAAGGATTAGAACACTTCCTGGTGTTCTGCATATTCCTACATTGGCCAAAAATCTGATTTCTGTAAGCAAGATGGATGATGCAGGTGTAAAAACAGTGTTCGAGAAAGATGCCTGCAAGATGGTTTGGGGAGCACTGGTATTAATGTGGGGAGTTCAGACTGGAACTCTGTACAAGCTACAGGGTAGCACTATTATTGATGGGTGTAACATTTATGTGGTTCCTGAAAATGGAGCGGAAAGCTTTGCTGTCTCTGGAGAAAAGACCATGCTATGGCATCAAAGGCTTGGAAAAATTGGAGAGAAGGGCGTTCGGATACTACATAGAAATGGTATGGTAGAAGGTATGTCTAATTGCTCCTTGGATTTCGATTTCTGTGAACATTGTGTATATGGGAAGCAGAATCAAGTGAGTTTTCCTTCTGGTGCTAAGAGGGCGAACAAGATATTAGAACTTGTGCACAGTGATGTGTTTGGACCTGTGTCAGTTCCATCACTGGGAAAGTCTGTGTACTATGTTTCATTCATAGATGACTTCTCAAGGAATACATGGATATATTTCTTGAGGAAGAAATCTGAAGTCTTTGATAAATTTAAAGAATTTAAGGCTCTGGTGGAAAACCAGACAGAGAAGAAGATAAAGGCGCTGAGGACAGATAATGGTGGGGAGTTCTGCAAGAAGGAATTTGAAGAGTTCTGTAAGAAGTGTGGTATAGCACGGTAGAAGACTACTCCATACACACCTCAGCAAAATGGAGTTGCAGAAAGAATGAACATAACACTGATGGAAAAGGCAAGAAGCATGCTCAGTGGTACCGGGTTAGGACAAGAATTCTGGGCAGAGGCAGTGGAGACTGCATGTTACTTAGTTAACAGATCACCTTCATCAGCGTTGGAGGATAAGACCCCACATGAGGTATGGACTGGTAAGAAACCCCCTCTTTCACATCTAAGGGTATTTGGATGTGATGCATATGTACATGTTCCAAAGGAGAAAAGGACCAAGTTGGATAATAAATCTGAAAGGTGCATCTTTATTGGGTATAAGGATGGCTTAAAGGGTTACAAGCTTTGGAACCCAGAAACAAGGAAGTTTGTGTACAACCGAGATGTGGTGTTTAGAGAGGTGAAAGATGTTGTTACACATGAAGTCCTACCAAAGGAACCTGAGAAGATAGAGTTTGAGCTAAAGGAGGATGAATCAGACTCTACAATAGAAGAAGATTCAGAAGAGGAAGAGCCACAAACCCCGGCTTTGAGAAGATCAATTTGGGAAAGAAGGCAATCAGAAAGGTATAGCCCATCTAATTTCTATTTAGGTTTTGCCTTAACTATAACTGATGACGATCCCAAAACTGTCAGGGAGGAAGTAGACTCAGAAGATGGAAAACTCTGGAAGGAGGCCATGGTTGATGAAATGACATCCTTGCACAAAAATGAGGCATGGGCTCTGGTGGAGTTGCCGGCTGGAAGGAAGCCCATAGGGAGAAAATGGGTGTTTAGAAAGAAGATGAATGTAGAAGGCAAGGTGGAGAAATAAAAATCTTGGTTGGTAGCAAAAGGTTATTCCTAGGTGCTGAGAATTGATTTTGGTGATATTTTTTCTCCTGTTGCCAAGGTTACTTCTATTATATTACTTTTATCTGTTGTTGCTACCTTTGATTTTGAGATAGAACAGATGGATGTGAAGACATCATTTCTTCACGGGGATCTAGAAGAGGAGATCTACATGAAGCAACCTAAAGGCTTTATGGTGAAGGGTAAGAAAGAACTGGTATGCAGGTTGAAGAAGTCTATGTATGGGTTAAAACAGTCACCAAGGATGTGGTATCAGAAATTTGATACCTATATACGGGGACTTGGCTTCACCAGGAGCAAGGAGGATCACTATGTTTATTTCAAATTAATTGGTGACCGTGTTATTTATTTGGTCTTGTATGTGGATGATATGTTGTTGATTGGAAATGACAAAGAAATTATCCAAGATTTGAAGACCCAGCTGTTCTCCAAATTCGACATGAAGGATCTTGGTGTTGCAAACTATATTTTGGGCATGGAAATTAAGAGAGATCGGGCAAAGAGGAAGCTCTGGTTAAACCAGAGGAAGTATGTCGAGACTATATTGCAGAGGTTCAATATGCAGGATAGTAAACTGGTGAATGTTCCTATTCCTGCAGGTGTAAAGCTATTTGATAAACAGTGTCCCAAGACACAAAAAGAAGAGGAGGATATGTCCCGCGTTCCATATGCAAGTGAAGTGGGTAGCCTGATGTATGCAATGGTCTGTACTAGACTAGACATTGCACATGCAGTGGGAGTATTGAGCAGGTTTATGTCAAACCTAGGGAAGGAGCATTGGACAGCAGTGAAGCGGGTTTTTAGATATTTACGTGGCACTAGTGATTATGGCTTGTGCTACCAAGGAAGACCATGATTAGAAAGAATGTTGGACATTCGTGGTTTTGTTGATGCAGACTGGGCTGGAGATCTGGACCACAAAAGATCTACAAGTGGGTATGTGTTTAGCTTGTTTGGAGGTGCAGTCAGTTGGATGAGTAAAAGACAGTCTGTAGTGGCGCTTTCAACTACAGAGGCGGAATACATAGCAGCCACTCATGCAAGAAAGGAAGCAATTTGGTTGCAGATATTGTGTTCAAGTATGGGGTTGGTATAGCAAGATATAAGGATAGACTGTGATAGCCAAAGTGCAATTTTATTGGCTAAGAACCCTGCTTATCATTCAAAGACAAAGCACATTGATGTTCAATATCACTTTGTTAGAGATATGGTTGAGGCTGAAAGGATGTTGTTGGTAAAGGTAGACACTTTGAAGAATGTTGCAGATGCATTGACGAAGTCTGTGAGCACTCAGAAGTTCTCTTGGTGTAGAGAAACAATGGGTGTTGAAGAATTGTCCAAATGACTAAGTTCTCCTGTGGCCCCCCGTGGAAGGAAAACAACAAGTGGGAGAATGTTGGGTGTGTGTTATATTCTTTCCACGACTAGCCCCATGTACTGTACGTTGTGCTGGGGGGTCACAGGGGGGGCTGCCGCCCCCCTGTCAAGGTCTGGGGCAGCGCCCCGGCGAATTTTTTTTTGGTATGCGGTCCCACTCATATGCGGACCCACGCATGCTTTGTGCATGAGTTTGCACATGGTTTTGGGGTACGATGGTTTTCGACCCCTAGTATTTTGTAGATCTGATCAAGGGAACCACGGTTATGTTATAATATAGGGTTAATGGATTGGGGTTTATGTATGCTTCGACATGTATATAAATGTGTTGTAACACTAAAAGGAATATAATGAAAAAGCAAGCTGGTCGTCCCAATTTTGGATCCAGGGGAAAATCTATGTGTTTATTTGTTTTATGCTCTTGCTATTGTTTATTTTCTGTTATAAGATTCGTGTGTAGATAATTTCTATTCAGGGTTAAAACCTACATTTTGCCTACCACCTATTTGATTATTGATAGGGTCTCATTGATCCTTGAGAAGTTTGCATTTCAAAACACCATGAAGTGCAAAGACAGGTATTTGATTTGGGAGGATGGTAGCCCTCATGGGAGGAGTACCAAGATGAGGAGAAAAGGGAGGCATCCACAAGTGATTGAGTGGATGTGGATGATGAACAAGGAGCTAGGGAGCTACCTACAGATCTATGATACCGGGTAGTAGGAGGCTTGGCTGCGCTGGTTACTCTTGAAGGAGTTTGGCCATCACTTGTAGAACTATGATACCGAGAAGCAAGAGGCTTGGCTACGCTGGTTACTCTTGAAAGAGTTTGGCCATCACTTGGAAAACACTCTTCCTAAGAGTAGGAGGACGGGGAAAAGATGGCTGGATACTTGCATCATTGAGCAGCATAGAGTATGGATGCATGGTGTTGATATGATACTCATATCATTTATTATGACTTCATCACATGATTGGTATGATGGAGGTATGGGGAGGCAACAAAATACTTTGTTGCTTGGCTTGGGAGAGCAAGGAAAGATTTGCTCTCACACTTTGTATGATGTTGCAGGAGGAGGAGATGGAACTATCTACATGGTCTTTGATGATGATTGGGAAGAACTTCCATCTTGGGAAGTAGTCCACATTTTTTGCAGCATTATTAGAGGAGTCTTTGGCAAGGAGCATGTCAAAGAACAAAGTTTGGCATTGACAGGAGCTTATTTGCATGAGCTCACAGCACTGTCACTTTGGAGCAGGACCTTATGGATGAAGTGTGCCCAGCCGAGATTTGGTGGATCTATAACCCATAGGTCCCAAGATCACTTCATATTTGTTTCACTTGATGAACAAAGAGGAGGTAATGATAAAAGAGACATCTATCACTATGGCATATTCTTCTTGACTTGGGTTTCCAAGCATAAGGAGGATTATCTTCTTGCAGCACATGGTTCATTCTTCTTCATAGCATGCCAAAAAACTATGGAGGACTCATTTATGGACTCATGTACCATCTTACTTCCAGCATATGGTGAGGGATTTGTTTATACATTCGTTGATTTGCACAGTCTTGCCATTCTTATGTAGTGCATTGCTCCACAAGAGGGCAAGCTTGTCAAATTGCTCCATGAATTGTATTGGGCCAATCTACATGATGGAGGTAGCCATCTCTTTTATGGCCTTGGGAAAATGTTTTATCACCACAAGTATGTTCATTTGCTACACTATATCATTTATCATAGGAAGACATGCATGATTAATAGAAACATTTTGCCATGTACTCTTATCAAGCAACAACTTGTAAAACTGCATTGTACTTGTTGGGGAAGCTGTTGGTACCTTCTTGCACCACATGAAACCTTCAGCATTCTCTTCATATTATTGCTGATCATGTCTTAATTTTCTGATATAGATCATATTTTTATGGGAAGATTGATTATGAGGGAGACACATGAATTGGATGTCTTTGAGTGGGAAGAATTATCACAATTTCTGCACTACATGTTCTAATGGGAGCATGGGAGGAGATATGGCCACCACAGCCAAATTTTTGTTCTCTTTTGAGGTGGGCCATAAGATTGATATTCATCCATTGTATAGCCATGGTCAAGTACTTGATCATGTATTTTTTTTGTTACATTCAGCCATTTACTATCCTTTAGTAGATGTGATGAATCATGGAGATTGCTTGCCATGTAATTTTCTGAAGTTGCAGTGGATGAGACTGCGTTGTATCCTTGTGAGAAATTGTTTGCATTATGTATCATCATGTAAAACCTTCAACAAACCTCTAATTAGGATGTTCCATGATGACCATGTCCTATTCTTCATGGATGGGTTGTTTTGGGCCAGCCTGTTCTTCATTGTTGGAGGAACCTTCTATGGAGGATTGTTCTTCACTTTGCCATTGGAGGGAAATAATTTTTCAGCCCAAGATTAGCATACACTCTACACTTGTCATAAGTGGAGAGGAGGATAGCATGGAGTAAGCTATGATCCTTGCCAAGTTCAGATTTTCAGCCCACCTTCATTACTGGAGCTTGAGGTGGAAGGAGATTTTCAGGAGTTGCCTTGTTGGGAGGTGGCTCATTTTGTTTGGATGATTGCTTGGCAATGGAGGATCCACATGAGGGAAATTTCCCTCATTATATTCTAGAATCCATGCCTTGAGTGGAGATTCTTCCATACTATCCTTGCAGTTGAATGGAGAGAGGTGATGAGTTGGTACGTAGTCGATGGGACAACTTACACCGTGACAGATATAGCACAGCCGGAATCATGGTCTTCATCAGTCATAGCCAGAGGCAGTGTGCAGTCTGAACCGTGGGACTTGGGCTATTATTGGCCATGGTGGAAATGGAATCCGAGAGGATTGTTGGTTGGCTGGTACACGGAGGTTGACTTGAGTTTCCTAACATTGAAAGTCCTTCATATCGGGGGTGATGCGAGTGAGAGAAAAGATTCGAGTGGCACATCTAGGACACAGGCACATTCTACGATATCGGTGGAAGTTGTTCGAGTAGTTGTGACAACATTTTCGGGGTCGTATTCTATTAAACGACAAATTGGAATATTCTATTGTGTTAACAATATGATCTTTAGTGTTATCTCTTGATAGCCAGCAAATGAAGATGATGGCAACCTACTTGATGAAGTTGTCCCTGATGGAATATGTTTTGATGAACTTGTTAAATGATGTAAATTTGATGTATATACAATGAGGATAGAAGGTAATGATGGAAGGAATGTCAGTATGTGCTAGAACATGATGAAAAGAGTATGTTTCAAGGCATACGCGGATTTGTCTAGACAAAGTAGTGTATGCACGCGGGAAATAACGTGCCAAGTCGCTTATGGGAAAAAGCGCTCTAAATATGTAAAACCAGGGGTAACCACCATGGTATTGACCCATTGTATTGAGTAATGATTCATCTATGTGACCCCGTCCAGGAATACCATCGAAAGTAATGTGGTTTTGGCTCATGGTATTGATAAAGGGTAAACCTATATAAGGAGAAGAAATTCATTGTGCAAATGTGTGCAAGAAGTCTGAGCTTGAATGAATACTTCTCTCTGAAGCATATCTGAATGGAAAGGGTTATAGTTGAATGAAAGATCTGAATGTATGATGCACCAATGAAGAAATGATGAAGAAGGGAATCTAGATCTGGAATGTATTAGTATCTGCTAGATCTATTTATGGAATGATTAGATCTGAGATGAAGCGAACATCTGTCTGAAGTAAAGGGTAAAATCTGAGTGATGTATCTGTTCTGAAGAATTGCAATGACCTAAATGTCTGAAGAACTATACGCTAGTTCGCCGCAGAGTAAGCATGTATATACACGGGTTTGCTGAAGAGAAATCGCATATGTGCAGTAAAATTAGCTATGTAATATGTATAGAAGTATACGTGGGTTTTTATGGTCGAAGGCGCGTATATACGCAGGATCAGTGAAAGGAAAGCGCGTATGAAGATTAGGGTTTGCTGAAGTATGAAGTATCAAATGTCTGATCTATTCTGCTATGTTACTGCTATCTGTATTCTATAGTTCTGGGTTGTCTAAATTGATAAGCATCAGTTCTGATGTATGATTGAGCTTAAATGTGTGGAGTGGGTCCAGTCTGAAAATACGATGAAAAGTGGCCTGCAAGTTGTGCTCTAAAGAAAGCTTTTGGATCCAGTGTGAAAATTGATGAAACGTGGTCCATGGTGGTGCTGAGGGTTGCAGCCTTCAGTCAGGGGGTTGTAGCTCCCTTCCAGGTGAGACTGGTAAACGAGAGCAGGGGGTCGTAGCTCCCTTCCAGGGGAGGCTGGTAAACGAGAGCAGGGGGTCGGTGCTCCCTTCCAGGAGAGGCTGGTAAATGAGGGCAGGTGGGTGCCTGCGTACTGGTATGAGTCTGCGCCAGTACATAAGTTGTAAGATGTTTTCTCTATAATAAAATATTGAAGGCTGAGCAATGGCAGTGGTGGTTTTCTCCCGACTTTGGTTTCCACCTAAAATCCTGGTGTTCATGTGTGATTCTTATGTGTGATGGTTTGTTCTGTTATTACTGCACATGCTTACTGTTATCTAATTATCAGAAGAATGAATGTTGCATAGAACTATGTAAAGAATTAATAGCATAATAAGATCTTTGTGTATACACGAGTTTTATGAAGGATATCTGCGTGTATACGCGAGTTTGGTTAAGCAAAGTAGCGTATGGGTTTTGAAGTAAGAAAAAGCAAGAAGATTTGAGTATGCCCTAAATACTGATTCACCCCCCCCCCCCTCTCAGTATTTTTCCCAACATTTTGTTTAGTTTGCCGTCTATAGCTTGTAAATAAATAAAAAGTGAGTAAAGAGGGTCTAAACTCACTTAAGTGAAATAAGACATCCACCTAGTAGCACAACGTTGTAACTTAAGTGGGAGTCAAGGGGGGACCTAACACCATGTGGAGGAGGGGGCCTATGTACACTCTAGAAGCTTCTCCAAGCTTCTGTGCATATAAGGATGAGAATGTGGATAAGGATGAGGATGTGGAGGAGAGAGAGAGGCTACGTTGGGTTTTGGAGGGAAGCCAACGCTATAAAATATGGAGGCACCTCCTCATTTCATTCATGATTGGATTATTTATTGTTGAGTGAGACATTTGTCTTCTTTAGCACGCTGGTTGTTTAGCCTGTCTGCAGCACTGTTTAGTGTGACCAAGTGTCTCCGTACGGAGATATCACCCTTAGCCCCAGGGGACTTTGAGTGCCTGCTCAGGCAAGGTTAGTTTTTGAGCATCATCCTCCAGGGCAGCGTTATTGCTGCAGCGACATAATACTGTGTTGTAGGGTGTTGTTGTGGTGACTTTATGACACCACTTCCTTCTCTTGTTTTTCAGAGGGAGAGTCCTTCTTTCCTTTGGAGGATTAGATTGGGAGACATTGGAGCTGATTTTCATATCATGGCATCAGGCCAACACTTATTCTACCCCTACTACGCAGTCCCTCTCAGTTATTGCCTTATTTTCATGGTATATCTGCAGTGAGGGTTTGCAGGTTGATTTGAGGGGAAGATATCAAGTGTAAGGATCAGCCTTCCACTTTGGAGATCTATTGGAGGAGGTATACTTCAATTTCTCATCATCTCCAGCCTTCTCTACTTGTTTTCAGTTAGAGTTGCAGTAGCTACCCAACAACTCCGACATTTTTTTCATATTGTGTATTTCAGCCAATCCCTTGGAGGATTGAGGTCTTCTTGCTTATAAGGGTTAGAGATTTACTCCCCTATTGTATTTGGGCCATATATTGTCATATATATGTGTTGAAATTATTTTGGAGCAGCATTCTATCATTGACTGCGTTTTTCATAGCCTAGTTTTATGCAGAAATAGCAATGTTCTTTCATATTCATGTACATGTATTATTGAGGCTTGCATATATTCTCTTGAGAGGTTGTTTCCTCAATAATTGTAATATATATTGCTTCTATACATTATTATTTTCTATATATTCATCTTCTTGTCTCACATCTACTGGAGAAAATGCTGAAGGATTTCTGAATCATCCTCTTGTCTTGTGGCACCTCATTCTTGAAAGGTTTTCCATGTAAAATTGTTGTTTAACCTTGCTGAATGCCTATGATATATTCCTAAAAAAATTATCTATTGGTTCCTAGTGTTTTACATCTTATACCTTCAAAAAATACGCTTCCCTTTCTTCAGTGAAATTCTGCATACTCAAAGTCAAGGGAAATCGGGGTTTTTCTTGACTAGTCGGGAAGGAGGAACTGTTTAGCATAGAAAAACGCCTTTTTTTGAGCTGAAATTCTACATGGAAGTCCCTCTTAACCTATTATAACATATTCCAGAACCTTGACCTGTAATTTTACGCATATTTTCTGATACACTCATTTTAGGGCCAAAATCCTCACCTTTCCCCACCTTTTTTCCCTTAAAAGATGAGTAAAGGATGGTGCTGTTATTTATTTTGGTTTTTGAGCATTATAAAACATATTATATGGTATATTAAGCCATCATACCTGAAGAATGCGTTTTTCAGGCATGAGTTGTTGAGAAATTCATTTTCTGGAAGAGTTGCCGTGTGATATTGTATATCTAGTTCTACACCACTTGGTGTGTTTATATTTCAATATTAGATAGATTCTGGAAATGGATAGATATCCTCTAGTTTTTTCCCTCTGTTAGAGGTGACATATCTGCTAAGTGCCCTCCCAGTCAATCTCTGGTTGGAGTTTGCCGTGTTTTAGAGATATCCCCGAAATGGGATATTACAACTGAGGAGATGATTTCAAAATGAATATCAAGCTGTTGTAAAATTTTTTATATGACTGGTGTTGCTCCTTAATATGACAAGAAATTTCTTTGGATCTTGATTTAAAGCAGCGGTGTTGTGTTCTATCTTTGTTTCTGTTTTCCTTATGTAATTCATTACATTGCATTTCTCTGGTAAGAATTAGAAATCTGGCTTAGGATATACCCTTGCATGGTACCCTAATGCTTCCTTCTCTTCTTATCCTTAGTGTTTTCTACTAATTGTGCAATATGAGAACTAGTTCAAGGTAATTTAGCCAGTATAGTAGTTGGTTATGCCCTGTTTACTGATGCATGAATTTAGAATATGTTCTTAGATGTTCTTGTGTGATTTTAATTGAAAGAATTGGGATAATGGGAGATTAGATTTGATTCTGTCTCACTAGGGTCCTTTTCTAACTCTTAAACCTTTCTAAGTTCCCTTAAGTTGAATTTCAAAGCATTGAAAGTTCAAAGTCTTTCTCTGATCTCAGGCTTCACCTTTGTGTTAAATCTTTAATGTTTCCTATTGTCTGAAGAGTTAGCCCCTTAGGAGTTTGATCATAGGTGTTTAAGGCATGCCTTGTCCCTAGATTTGATTCCTAAGTGGTCACCTTGGAGGTTTCCTTGTCATTCACCTTCATTTCCTATCATTTCATCCACACTATCATCTTATAGATCCTCTCTTTTAGATTACTAGCCCAGTTGAAAGCCTTGGATATTGAATAGCAAGTAAACCCTTTTGTGACTCCATTGCCCAATGGACTTGAGTTTCCTCTGAATTTTCTCCCATAGCCCAAAAAATTCTTTGCTGACTCTTTGTCTTATATTGAACCCTTCTTTCATGTTTCCCAACAACCAAACAAACAAAAAAAACAAAACAAAAACCCTTGTGCTCATAACTAGCCTAATACTTTAAAAATGAACTAAAAAGACATATATATCGTTTCCTTATAAAGATATCCCTCTATGGAGCCAGGAGGGGCATATCCTGAGGTCCCAAAGTGGTTTTGATGTTGTCTTATCTTTTGGTATTTCCAAACTTTCCAAAACATAGGAACCCCAACAGGTGGCTCTACAAGCTACTCACCCTAATATTTTAGTATTTGGGTTTAAAAATTCTCAATGAGCTCTAATTTCTACTTATGGACCAATGGATGTAAACTTTTATTTGCAGGCTACTCACAATAGCCAAGGCTCTTAGTGGAAGTAGCTCATGACCTTATTAACTCCTTCGGTTCTTTGAAACCTTGCTAAACCTTACTTTGATACCACTTGTTATTTAGAGGTAGAGATAAACATGCAAACACAAGGAAAATAAGTACACAAGGTTCTGCTTGAATAAATAAGTTATATTCATTATTTATTCTCTCATATACATCCACTGATTTGTTGTTATTCTATTTTCTTACTTCACATTACAATGGACCAATCATGATTATATAAGTACTAAAATTTCTAAATATGGAATCACACAAAATCTAGCTTTATTTTTCTCATGCAAACTATGGCTTGACGATTTAACTAAACTTTTCCAACTTCACTTTAACATAAATCGATATTTTTCATTTCCGTAACTTAATATAATATGCAATTTTCCATTGTATAGTATTCCTTTGAGTTGTATTTTCAATGCCATAGGTCTGACTGTAGAAATTTGAATAAATGATATATTATTCACCAAGATTCTCCCGATCACACACTATTTTAGCTTCATGCATAATACAAAATCTCTTCTACCATTGATCATCACATGCGGAAATAAAATCAATTGCATGCATTCATTAAAACCACAAACAATCACACATATGAACACAGTGTTTAATGGGAAAGATTAAAGATGAAAACCCCAACTATCTGTATATTATATGTCATGGAGATCATGTAACAATCATAGTACAAAAGCTCCTCACAAGCTCTCATGCACACCCTCAATTGCTACACACTATCAAGCTATATCTAGCAAAACACATGCTCCAATCTTTTGCCACTTGATAGCTAGCCTCTATTGCGTAATCAATGCTATGGGATGGCTTCATTAAATAGATAAACCACCTGGCTTGTACTGCGCAATCCTCATGGGCTTCTCCACCTATCTGTGTGTTGCAAATAGCAACAATATAGTCACAACTAATAGTTAACCTGCTCTTTCACCTATTTCTGCACTGGTCTCCACTGAAACTGTCCATGCACTGAAGTTAACTGATGCATTCTTTAATTGATTTATGAGTTTATAATTAGTGAATTAATTAATAATTAATTCACACCACTCTCACTAATTGTATCAATTAGTTAAACTGAATACAAATAGCTCAACTATGTTTAGATTAGTTAAACCGAATACAACTCCACTAACTTCCTCAATCAACTCCACCAAACTCTGTCACATGAGTTCTAACTGAAGTATCCATGCAATAGCTCCACTTAACCCTTAGGAATAGCGTAATTCCTTCTGTCAGCTCCTGTGCCACATCTGTGCACTTAACCGAAGTGCTCCAAGAGAATAAGATAATGTTTATAGTCCAAATATTATTAAGAGCTAATAATATTCGACATATCTATTTTTAGAATGGCAATCTAAAAATAGATTCCGCCCAATATGTCTAAAAATAGAAGTCCATCTATTTTTTCCGACTTGACCAACCATCCACAAATAGCATCCTGCAACCCATAGAACATGATCCATATGTCTAAAAATAGACATAGTCTAAAAATAGACTTTGCGCCAAAAATAGCCTACGGGCCCACTTAGTGAAGGCGAATTCTTTCCACTAAGCTCATCATCTTGTTACAATCTCAACACTCCCTCTCAACAAGATAAGGATTATCTGTAACCCCTATCCTGACCCTGTGGTATTCGAATTTGCTCTTGGTGAGGGCCTTCGTCAAGATATAAGCATCCTGATCCTTCGTGGGAATGTATGAAAGGCATGAACTTCCGCCGCATATAATCTCTGAGTATGATGATAATGATGTCAATGTGTTTAGATCTATCAGTGAAACACCGGATTAACTCGAGTTTGATGCAACTCGATTATCACAATAAATCACGAGGATCCAAGTGTGAACCGAACAACCCGACCAGATCTTCTGTCCATATAGCTTCACATGCATCTAAACTGCTGTCATATACACTTCTCGCTGAAATGAGTGCCACGGATATCCGTTCCCGCTGTATCAAGAAACTATGTCAACCGAGATAAAAATCCCTCTAGATGTGCTTTTTTGTCCTATGGACTGGCCGCCCAACTGCATCCGTGAAGTCACGCAACTTCTTTCATCCGATCGTCTCTGCATCACAATCCATATCCCGATGTGCCTCTGATATAGCGCAATACATGCTTGCCCGCCTTCCAAAAGAGCTTGGCAGGCTTAACCATAGCTTGCGAAAGCTGGTTAACTGCATAGCATATATCGGGTCGTGTATTGACCAGATACATAAGCGACCCCACCAACTGTCGATAGACAGTGGCATCCACTACCTCCGCTTAAGTAGCATCCTCCTTCCTCCAACCACCAGGAAGAGGAGTGTCAACAGGCTTCTAATGCTGTTGAGCAATCAAAGATTCCCGCACACTTCCTGTTCAAAAATAGTCCACCACCGTTACCGCTAAATTTCTCCAATCCCAGGAAATAATGAAGGAGGCCCAAGCCCTTCATCTCAAACTCTTTTGCAAGATCCTCCTTGCATGAGAGTATCAACAGCTCATCACCTGTCAAAATCAAATCATCTACATAAAGTACAATGATCAGCAACTTACCCTCCACCACAATCTAGTATAGGTTAGGATCTGCCTCACTCTTGGAGAATCCAAGTCCAGTGAAATAACTGTCTATCCATGTGTACCAAGCACGAGGTGCTTGTTTCAACCCATACAACGCTCTCTTGAGCCTGCACACATGTGAATCGCTGCTAAAGATCTCAAAACCTTCAGGCTGCTCTATGTACACCTCCTCCTCAATGACTCCATTGAGGAACGCAGTCTTCACATCCATCTGATGAATGTGCCACCCCATCTGCGCTGAGAGAGCAAGAATCGTCCGTATGGAATAATACCTTGCGACAGGTGCAAAGGTTTCTTCATAGTCGATCCCCTCAATCTGTGAGAAGCCCCGGGAAAAAAATCTTGCCTTATACTTCTCGACACTCCCATCAGCAGCTTTCTTTACCTTGTAGATCCATATTGATCCTACAACTGATTTTCCCACCGACCTTGGAACAATATCCCAAGAACTGTTTCTGACAATGGATTCATACTCCTCCACCATGGCATCTATCCATGGGTCCCCCACAGCCTTTGTCAAAAGAGGATGGCTCTCACAATCACATGGTGATTTCTCCATGTATCCAGTATGCACGGCCGCATCAGTTTTATTTATTACTGTGGATGGTGGTGCTCACAACCTTCTTCTGATCTTGAGCTTTCGCCAAGCCAACCTTTCAGAGGCATCTTCCGCTTCTCTGATGGTTTGATAATGAGTGGTCTCTTCCACTCCATGAACTTCCTCTTGTGGCTGATCCACATCCTGAAGCTCATCCTTAGGAATTAATAGCTCCTCATCTGCATGCAAGTGTGGCTCCCTCTCAAGCGAACACTTCATGGCTTTCTCCTCCTGAAATTTGATATCCCGTCGCACAACAGTCTTGCGACTGTCTGGAAAATACACAAGATAGTTGTGGGGTGTATCAGTGTACCCCACAAATATCCCAACCTCTGCGGTCGGCTCCAGCTTCTTCATGGCATCCTTCATCACATGAATGTAAACATGTGAACCAAAAATCCTCAACAAGTATCGTTTCTACTGTAAAATATTCTCCCCGGTGTGAAAGTCCATGCCACATCTCAGTGGGGTGAGAAAACGGCTCCGCACATATATCGCAGCATCGCATGCTTCCACTCGACAAGTGTATGGGTAGACTCTGATCATGCAAAGACTACCTGGGGTAACACCCATATTGTCTGGTTCTTCCGCCAACAACCCCGTTTCCGTCGTGGGTTATGAGGTGCTATGAGCTCTCTCTCAAATTCCTTCTACACCTGAAATTCCTATTCTGCTGCAAATGAATTCAAATTACACCATTGTCACTCCTAAGAGCTCTTCACCTCGTCTCCCCGATTATTTCTCAACTGTTGCTCCCTTGAACCTAACTTTGAGTATGTCTTGCCTTTCTTCTACATGAAGAAGATCCAGCACTTCCGAGAATAATCATCAACAAAGATCACATAGTACCTGTGCTTTGCTGTCGAAGCTACTGAGAAAGGTCCACACATGTCTGTGTGAATTCTCTCAAGGATCATCGTGGCACGACTATCCTTCTCATGAAAGGTGGCTTTCACAAATTTTCCTAAGGTACTCCCCTTGCACTAATCTGACTGTGCAAGAGTGCCTTTAGGAAGCCCAGTAGAAATCTGCTGTAGTATCTTCAAAGCTCCATGGTGAAGGTGGCCCAATCTCCGGTGCCACAACTCGCCATCATCCCGGCTCACCACTCCTTCTGCCTTGCCTGCCATTGCTGCGCAGCCATCTACCTGCAATTGATAAAGGTTATTAACTCAAACCCCTATCCTCCGGGTCTCACCAGTTGCCTTACTGCGCAGGAAAGCCTTTCCCTCGCTAAAGACAACATCATATCCCTTGTCTTCTAACATCGCCACAGAGATAAGATTCTTCTTCAATCCCGGAACATGCATCACTTCCTTCAATACGAAGGGTTTACCAGACTCCCTCTCAAAGGAAATGGTACCGATACCGGTCGCACTGTATCTACCATCATCGCCCATCTCGATGTGTACTCCAAGATCTTTCTCATCTAGATCAGTAAACAAATCTCGATCTCCTGTCATGTGAAAAGACGCACCACTGTCAAGAAACCACACTGAACCCATCATACTTTATACCAAGCATGCGATCAGTGAAAAATCTAGCCCAAACTGCGAGGCGATGTCTTTCCAATGCAATTCCCAACAAAATGCAGTGTTTTTTTCTCTTCTTCAGGACAATGGTGGCGAATGTCCATGTTGTGACAGTGAAAGCACTTCACCTTGGACACGTCCTGCTTCTTGCCTTTCGCACCAGATTGAGAA
Organism: Pinus albicaulis; assembly: GCA_034641835.2. Lineage (NCBI taxonomy): Eukaryota > Viridiplantae > Streptophyta > Pinopsida > Pinales > Pinaceae > Pinus > Pinus albicaulis. The sequence continues at coordinate 16,542 of JAXQQM020079868.1, forward strand.
GGATTTTTCTTTCACTTCCCTTTCCTTGCTTTGGTAGCCAAAGTGCAATTTTCTTCATCTTCATTCTTTGATGAAGATCCATCCCTGGTACTCTGCCTTATCTCCTCCTACACAAGATCTGACCAAAGTCGCTCCCATCCCGACAGTTTCTCTCGACCATTGACAGAGTCCTCGTAGGAATGCCAACTCTTCGGAAGCCCAAGGAGAGCCAAGCTCACCAAGTCCTCTTCATCTACAGTAACCCCCACACTTCCCAGCTCATCCCTACACTGGAAAAACTTCATGAGGTACTTGGGTATACTCTCGCCCTTCTCCATTTTTATTTTCCTGAGTTTATCCTTGAGCGCCAACTTCCTTTGCCCCTTTGCTTTGGAAGAATCTGGCTAAAGTTTCACATTAAGAATGGGAGAAGCTTTACCATAATGATGGAGATATTATGTATCTTTTCACACTTTCCAATGCAATCATTCTGTACACTTTGTTGTCTTACAGGCTGGCACGGCAGATCGAGAAGTAGGTTTTGGGACTTCGTGGATTCAGAACTCTTCAACCTGGTCATTACTCCACAATCGCTCCATCCCATCCTTCCGTGTGCAATATAATTCGAGCTGTCCTCAAGGGCATACTCCAATCGCAATCCGTTGAAATACATCTCAACTTCGACACCAAGAAAACACTACTGCAAATTCGAATTCCACCAGCATAAAACTCAACCGCTTCAATGTTTTGCAATTTCTCCAATGATCAATATCGCTCCGATACCATGTAGAAATTTGAATAACTGATATGAGTTATTCACCGAGATTCTCCTGATCACACACTATTTTAGCTTCATGCATAATACAGAATCTCTTCTACCATTGATCATCACATGCGGAAATAAAATCGATTGCATGCATTCATTAAAACCACAAACATTCACACATATGAACACAGTATTTAATGGGAAAGCTTAAATTTGAAAACCCAAAATATTTGTATATTATATGTCATGGAGATCATGTAACAATCATAGTACAAAATCTCCTCACAAGCTCTCATGCACACCCTCAATTGCTACACACTATCAAGCTAGATCTAGCAAAACACATGCTCCAATCTTTTGCCACTTGATAGCCAGCCTCTATTGTGTAATTAATGCTATGGGATGGCTTCATTAAATAGATAAACCACCTGGCTTGAACTATGCAATCCTCATGGGCTACTCCACCTATATGTGTGTTGCAAATATCAACTGTATAGTCACAACTGGTAGTTAACCTGCTCTTTCACCTATTTCTGCACTGGTCTCCACTGAAACTGTCCATGCACTGAAGTTAACTGATGCATTC
>JAXQQM020058545.1:0-41424 GCA_034641835.2 Pinus albicaulis
CATCCAATTGTATCTAATTCTTCGGAGTTGGAGTTGGTTCTATATATATTCCCTAAGATAAGTGTGTGGCCTCATTTTCATGCATGTAGGTTGTTATCTGGTGTGTGTGTAGACCACTGGGAATGTCATCTTGTGAATTCATGTGTGTTTTTTACCACCATCATATCTGACCTCCCTGTGAGACATCTGACAGGATCATGTGGAATATGATGGATACACGGCCCCTCTTGTTTCTCTTTTGGTCTACATTTTCGCACAAGGAAACAAAGGATACTCTGAAATCATACTTCTGTATATGTAATAGAAAAGGTAATTAACTCTGTGTGTGTGTGTGTGTGTGTGTGTGTGTGTGTGTGTGTGTGTGTGTGTGTGTGTAATTTAAAAACTAATGAATTACATTGTGTTGTCTGCTTTTAGTTGATTAGGACACCCAAATCTTCAAATCTAATACTTGTGCATGGGGGGAAATGTTGAGCATCACACCGCCTCCCCGCATTTTGCATTTAAAGACACGAAATTCATTTTTTGTTTGTTTTTTATATATATTTCTACTTGTTTCTTTTATTTTAAATTAAATTTTTATTTTATAATTTTTTTTAATGGTTTCTTTAATTTTTTTTTTTTTTTTTTTTTTTTTTAATTATAATGTATTGATTTATACGTTTATTTTTTCAAATATGCTTGTTTAATTTTTAATTTTTTATGTTATAAATTTTTCCACAGAAAAAGTTATGTAGCTTTCATTATATAAAATAGTAAAAGATACGTAGATGCACGCGAATTTATTTGATGGCATAGATTCCATAGTAGAGATAAATATTTTCTTCTACAAACAACTATATTCATCAACATGTTGTCCAAATGAGCTTATCTTCTGAGTCACAAATGGAACATTTGTGAACTTTAGGATTTTAAGATACTCATCCCAAGATGTAGCATTTTGACCTCGAGTTGCACATCATTTGATTATAACTAGATTTGAGGTTTGTCTGATAGATAAGCTAGGGAGACGTAAGCCAAAGTGAACTTATTGATGTATGTGATATGTTGAATCAACCAAGATGAGAGATGATGTCCATGGAGCCTTCCAATCCAATGATCTCTCCCTGGGAAAAATTTAATCCATTTTATATCTTCCAACATAAATGGTTAACAATGATATGGAAAGCTTTAACGATGGCCTTCCAAATGATGGATGCATTAGAACATGATTTTTGGTGGAAACATATCTAGTCAAGAATAGAGAGGGGTTTGACATATATTTTTCGCATGACATGTGAAGAAATACATTCCCTATAAACAAGTCTCCACACTCCCTTAGATAAAAAGGATTTTTCAAAGGAGGGAAGGTTTTTGAGACCCCACCCAGCATGGGGTTTTGGTTTTGCGATGGAGCTCCCAACAGTGAGGGTAAATTATTTTTTTCCTCTTTTATGTGCTAGATAAAATAGAGTTATAATTCGTTTATCTTCGCTAAAATACTAAAGGGGATCTAGGTCAGGGAAGCCTAATATATAGGAATGGATTTAATCATTGATCTTCATAGAACAAGATGTCCCACTCTAGAGAGCCACTTGTTATTCCATAACCTGATTATTTTCTCCACTTTTCTCAAAAGGAAAGAATAACATTGTTTAAGGTAGTTGAATAGATTGAGAATTAAACCAAGGAATTTTAATCCTTGACCAATATCCATGATCTGTGATGAAAATAGGTGTTCAATGATAGGTCTATCAGTATCTGGGATCATTAGGGGAATTTTGAGGTCTAAAATGGGCCTCCTAATAAAAATGTACAACCAAAATAAACTCTATAAGAACCAATAGAATTCAATATGATGATGTTAACCATGGGGGATGATTCACCATTTTTGGAGTAAAAAAGTAAAAAGATTAAAATAAAATAAAATAATAAAACTACTTTTTCAACTCGTATTTTCAACTTATCTCCCTAAAGTTTTACTCGAATTTAGAGCGAGAGTAGACGTTGGATGTGAACTTTAATTCCTCATCCAAGGAGTACCCATGTATTATAATTTTGATGGACCCTGCTACACAAAAAATGAGAAACACATGAAAAAACATTATTGCAATCACATTTTTCATGTATTTCTCATTTTTCATGTAATAGGGTCCATCGAAAGTATAGAACATGGGTACTCCTTTGATTAGGAATCAAATTATTCATCCAACGAGTGTTTCACTTGAAATTGTTGTAAACCCATAAGGAGATAAGTTGAAGATATGAGTTGAAAAAATAGTGTTTTATTTTTTCCCTCTAAATTTTTTTCCCTCTAATATTATTTTATTATTTCGACTATTATTTTATAATTTCCTTAGGAGGTCCATTTTAAACCTCAAAATTCCCCTAATGATTCCATTCAATAATGGAGTATTTATGATTGTTGATAATCATGCCTAATGCATGAATGAAGAGATCAAGTATTTCCTTTAATGCATGTAGCTGGGGAATTCCTTCATCTTAGAAGATGAGAACATCATCCATGAAAAGAAGGTGGGGGAGCGAGAAGCCATGAGATGTGAAAAAACCTTTGAAACTCCCCATGTTCACTACATCGGAAATCATCATACTCAGCCCTTTCACTACTAATAGGAAAAATAGTTGGTAGAGAGGACATCCCTGTCTTAGATATATTTTTCCATTGAAGAAACTCCATTGAAGAGGATAGAAAAAAGAATTATTACTGATGTTTTTCATTAGCCACGAAATGAAGGAGTGTGAAAACCAAAAAAAAAGCATTAGAACGTGGAGATACAACCAATTAAATTTGTTAAAGGCTTTGGAGAGATCAACTTTGAAAACTAAGGCTTTTTGTCGAAATGTGTGGATTGAGTGAAGAGATTACTAGGCCAAGCCATTAGCTTCATGAATATATCTATCAGATAGGAAACCAAATTGTTTTTTGGATATGTGCTTAGATATATTATCTCTTAATCTGAGGGCTATGGTCTTGGAGATAATTGTTTAGATAACATTACAAAGAAATATAGGTCTGAATTGGTCAAAATACTCCACATTGTCATATTTTGGTATAAGAATGATAAAACTAGAATTGAATGGGACCAGAAAAGGCTAATGGACCTAGAGTATTCAACAAAAAAACAATATATGCTCTCCCAAAAAGTACATGTAGTGGGTGAAGAATTCAATCATGAAGACCATCAAGTTGGGGACTTTTATCCTTTTGAAAATTGTAAAGGAATTTATCCATTTCAGGCTTTGTGATCTCTTCCATGAGAGCTTCATTTCCTTTTAATCGATGAATCTTGGGAAGTGACTATCCACTACCGTAATTTTTTCAGTAGAAGCTCTCTCCTCCTAATAAAAAAATGCTTTTGTTTAGTAAGAAAATCCTTCCTCAACAATATCAATGAAAGAGGTGCCTATATTATTGTTTTCCCTTTTGATTCCTAAAATGGTATTAATGGATTTCCTATGGTTGGCCACCTGGTGGAAGGATTATGAGTTCTCATCTCTAGCTTGGAGCTAGAGTGCATGAATTTTGAGCTGCCATTATTTTTCTTTGTCAAGTAATATGTTCCTTTTATTTCTATATCTAAGATACATGCATTTAAGGCCTATGTTGGATTCCCACTCATGTTATGTTCCCACAAGGAGAGGAGTTGGGATTCAATTTTGAATAGGGATTTGGAGGATTCTTATTTTATTTTTATCCCAATCCATTGTAAGGGAATTTGATTTCCTAAGATTCTGATGGAATTGAATAGGGGTTGATTTAAGGGAGTTAGGAGAGATTCAATTCAAATTTGATTTGAGCATATTTGTAAGTTGGAGGGCGGGTAGTTTCGCCACAAGGGGTTTAACTTGAAAGGGCAGGGCGGATTAGTGGGAAGAGGATCCAGCTTAAGAAAGATAAGGACATAACTAGATTCTCCCCTTACAGAATCCCATGGTTTCATTTTGATATCTATATCTAGTAGAGCATCTAAAACCAAGAAACGATCTAGTCTCTTACCAATTCTAGCAGACCTCACTTGATTATTTTTCCATGTTGGAAGAATATTAGGAGGAAAAATATCACAAAGATTGATATCATCCATAAAAGTAACTATAAATTTAGAGATAGGATCATGTATGGTAGATGGACCCCAAAATTTTGTGCTACCAAAGGGTGAAATTGAGATCCTCACCTAAAATGACTCTTCCTGAATGAAACACTAAGAGATTTGTGAGATTTTCCTAAAAGGTTATTATGTCTACATGCATTCAATAGAGATGAATAAAAAAGGACATATCCAAATCTGAGGAATGAATATCTAATACCAGACCTAAGTTAATGGACTAAGAATCTTGGAGTCACAAGGACCACAAGAGACATCCCGAGTTTAGGCTACCTAATATTCCTATAACATCAATGGCTAGAAATTCCCATTGAGGTAGAGATTTCAAAAAGGATTAGACAACAATGTTTCCTTTAAGCATCTACTCTTGTTAAATGGGGGGGAGTTTAGTGAAATGAGTATCTTAATAGCCAAAACTTTTCCATGCCTAGCTAGACCCTGGTAATTTAGAGATAACATTTTCAGTGCACACTCGATGCATGGATCAATGCTCTAAGTTCCCGAAGAATAGATGAGTGTTTCCTTGTTTTTACTTCAAGACTAGTATGATGTTGATCTTTGGAGACAGGGAATTTCCTAACTTTGGTGGAGGGGGGACAAGGCAGGTCCTCAAAAGTACCTAGACCTCATTTATGCCCAGAGCTCGGTCTGAAAGAGAAGAGGGTGGTGAATGGGAGGGAAGACCAGAAGAATGAATATTATCATGAGAGGAGGCGGGAGAGTAAAGGGGGATGGGGAGGATGAAGGGAAAGAGAGGAAATATGGGTAAGGGGGTCATAGGAGAGGAGGAGGGGAAGGAGGGTAAGGATACATATGTGGGGATAGATAAACCTGCAAGATGTTTTAAGAGGGAATGTGGGGTGCATCCAGAGAGGGAAGAAGGAGGGAAACAATTTAGAGTTGGCCACCACTAGGAAAAGTGGGAAAATATATGGGCAAGGACCAATACCTAGGAGATAGTGGACCTCTTGCGCTTTTGAGGATCCCTTTGGAAGATCCTTTGATTCATCTTTATGAGGAACCAAATCCACATTCTTGTGAGGAGCTAGAGGAAGAGGATTCATTTTGTGATCTTTTGGAGCAATATCTGAATTTGATTTTGGAATAGAAGGAGGTGCGTAGGATTGTTCCATAAACTTCATTTACGAGATGGATGGAGATACTAGTGGAGTGATAGTGTAAAGATCACTTTTTTTTACCCATTTTTTCTTCTTTGTTTTCTCAATTTTACAGTCGTGACTAAGATGACTATAATCATGGTAGCATGATCATTTGAAGGCAACTCCATCATACCTAATGCTTTAGTGTTGGGTTATATCACCAAAATTGATGGAGATTAACTCTGGCAGCCCCAAAGATAGATTTAGCCCATTCAAAATTTGGGAAATAGTCATGTACCCCTTATGCTAAAATGAATGGTTTTCCCCATAATTAAAACCTAGAGCCTTCACAACCTCATTAAACATTTTTTCATACTAGAGGATAGGCAGCAAAGTAGGTAGTCAAACCCTTTTATGATTCAGGTCTAATTTCTCAGACTGCGCATCAAAATTTAGAGACCAATTTTTCAAAAGGAGAGTCTGTGAACCACACGAGCACTTGCCAACCATAATTTTAGTAATGTCTACCTCTGATGTTAATTTCCACCCCATCCATCTTTTTTCCAATATCATAAAATGCAAGAATATTTAAGAAGAAACTTAAAGTTTTGTTCTCACCACCTTCTCAATACAACCATGGACATACATTTTCTCGCAAAGAATCTAAAAACCACTGAATTTTCCATATTTTTTATGTCGTTAAGCTAGTTTTCCTTCCCAAGAACTAGGGATGGTTTTTCTTTACCATCGTTTGACGTGTTCATGGTTGGTATTTTGTGGGATTCTTACTAGAGGCCCTTGGTGAATTACCTATTGTTGTTGAAGACTGGAATATTTTAACATATCCACAATGAGAAACCCACTAAATAAACTCAATGAGCAAGAGGAATTAGTATGAGTCAATAAAGGATTTCCATGGATACCTAAAATATCTAGCAAAAACCTAGAGTTGGAAAAATCCAATGTCGATATGGGTGGGGGGTGGAGGAGTCATCGGGGGTAGGGGACTACTTGTTAGAGGGAGAGAGAAAGGATAAAGGTGATTAAGGGAGAATAGGTGAGGGGAATTCATGGAAAACGATAAGGGTGGGGTAAAAAATCCTTGATATGATGCAATCAAGGAGCATCATGTTAGGGAAGGGTACATAGGCTTACCATACTACCATAGAGGTGGCTAGACCAAGTTCCACTATATATGTGATAAAAGGATCCAACCAAATAATCATGCCATCCCATTGATCTAGGGATAAATCCATTGATTCATCACACATTACTGTCACAACTGACCTCGGAGCATGACAGGTCAGGATGGTCAAGTTGTATAGCTACATCAGGGGCTCAAGAACTAGCCCTATGAAAACCATAATGACACCTTTGTGGAAACTCTCATTTTCCATCCATATAGATTTCAACCATTTGTGTTATATATACTTTTAATGTTTCCTTTATTTTTTCTTAATTTTTTGTTTTCTCCTTTCTTTAACTTTATTTTTTTCTATTATATATTTTTTTTTATTTTTTTATTTTATTTTATAGTTTTTAAAATGTTCTACTATATATTTTAATCTTTTTTTTCATTTAAAAAAAAAATTTGTTTTACTTTTTTTTTAATATGTATATTATTATTATTATTATATATATACACACAAGGGATAGCTCATTTGGTCGAGTTCCCATTGATAAGTACTTCGCCTGTTTGGAGGTCACGGGGTCAAATCTCCTTGATGCCCTTGGAGTTAGGCCCTTCTTGTTGTGCCGATGGGTTAGGGTTGATCCCTTCAGGTTTATCTACGTGGATTACTATATATATATAATTTTTTTATATCATTATTTTCAAATTCACTGCATTTTTTCTAATTGTTTGAATTTGCCTTTAAAATTACTTCAAAATTTTTGTTTTAATCATTAGTTACTGTTTTTCTTTTTAATTTCCTAGTTTGGAAAAAATTTTTTTTTCAAATATTTAATTTGTTTAATTCTTTTTTTATGCAAGAGAATCCACAAGTCAAACTCACCTTTGACCTCTTTAGGTCAAAATCAAATTACTAAGAGAGTAGTTTCCTTAATTTATTTTCCCGGGAAAATGGCATCCCTAATTCATTTGAATTGTAATAGTTAAAGAGATAATTTAGTTAAATATGAGATTTTGTTAGATAATATAGGGAAAAAAATTGGGTTGTTGAGTTTGTAGGAGAACCCTATAAAAAAGAGTTCGCTTATGAAATAATCATATTTAGAGAATGAGAGATTGAGGCAGGTAAGAGGGAGATTGTGTTGACTTTGCAACTCTATGGTTTGAATCAATATATATATTTTTGTTAAAATATCCCTATGTTGTGACCTTTGTGTGTATTTAAGAATTTTTCTGGTGTTGCAACAATGGGATTTATTTGCAGGTTGAAGGTCCATAGTCATGTACTATAGTAGCGCACTTAGTAAATTACTGAAGTTTCTAGGTCTGAGCTAAAACATCAATTGATATTGTGAGGCGACAGAAAGATTAATGTTTAAGTAGTGTTCCATCTATCTGACAATGGTCGTTAGAACTAATGAAGGCTTAATAAACCTTTCCCAAGTTGATAGGTTATATGTCAATTAATGAGCCAAGGAGATAGAAACGTTTCCATTGTTATGTATCTTTTTTGCCACCAGTGCCCTAGTGGGAAGCGAAGAGGAATTGTGACAACATTGTGACGTGTGGCAGGAAATATCGCTAATTGCTAGGCCGACAAAATTAAACTAATTTTGTTTACTTTTCTCATCTATTGTTTCCAGTTTTGAGACGACACATCAATTTATATTGCGAGATGACAAAAATATCAATGTTTAAGTAGCGTGCCATCTATTAGATATTGGTCATTAGAACTAATTAAGGCTTAATAAACCTTTTCCAAGTCTATCCGAAAAAAGTTAGGTGATATGTCAATTAATGAGCCAAGGAGATAAAAAAATTTCTATTGAGTTATCCGTCTGCCACCAGTGCCCTAGTGGGAAGCGAAGAGGAGTTGTGAGATCATGGGGATGGGTGTCGGGAAATCTCGTTAATTGCTACGCCAATAGAATTAAATTAATTGTGTCAACTTTTCTCGTCTATTTTCGAGCACCCATCACCAAGCACTCTATTGCTTGACTCTTTATTGTCAAGATCATCGAAGAACTTATCATCAACATCCTTTTGGAACTATAATGCCAGTTAACAACACCGAAAACTAGGAATTTTCTATGTTAAGTGTTGTATCATAATTGGGATCAAGATATCAAATTATTTGTAATACTTGTTCAAGAGATTTCTTGGTGGTCCGATAACCAATAATCCTCAACACTTCTTTTTCTTTATCACTTGGTCATCCCTCCAAGTCATGTTGACTATTATGCTTAGCACCGAGCATAAATAAATTTGATATTTGTGCAATGTAAGATCACGAATCATCAATTTCTAAAATTTTCATGTGATAATTAAAAAAATAGTGTTACATCAATTTTTTAAATGTTTTTTTCCTGATTTTGTGTAAATTAATGATGATTTTATAAGTTAATGTTAAAAAAAATTCCAATTTTAGTGCCCAATGAAAATAGGTTGAGTTGTCTTAGGGTAAGATCTCAAAACAATTTTATTTTTAGCCTTTAAAAAAATATCTTGGTAGAATGACTCTTTGATTTACGTGTGGATTTTAAAAGTTCTTTCTTAAAAAAAAAAAAAATCGAAATAAGTCATCCTCTCTCTCAGTTTGAGGGAAAGAATGAGGGACAATAAAATAATATTCATAGCCATGTAACCATTACAACAATATTTCTCATCATCATGTCACTTGTAGGGAATTGAATCCAGGTGGGGAGATAACAACCATCTTGACCAACCACTTGAGATAACGCCAATTGATGATTATTAAGGTTTTTTAGTCATTAAATTTGGTTTATAATTCCATGGTTGCAAAATGTCATAATTTTAAGGTTTTGGGGAGTCATGTGATTTGATTTTTAATGCCATGGTTGAAAATTGTTGGAATTTCACAGTTTCCCATGAACATCATTTTGGTTTATAATTCCATGGCTTAAAAATGTTGGAATTTTAACCCTAAAAAGGATGATGTAGCATCACCATATTTTGATTTTGAGGTGTTTTTTCATGTTTTTTGTGCAAAAATAAGGGTTTTTAGGCTAGAGTTCTTGTTTTAAGGTTAGATTTCTCATTAAGTTGGTAACATTGTTAATTTCAAACATATACACCTATAGATATATGGCTATAGATGGTTAGGGTCAAACAAAGGGCCGACCATTCTTTGAAATCCTCAAGAAATAATAGTTTTAGATATGTTTGCTTCTTTTAAAATTATAATAGTAAGGTTTCATCCAGTGGGATCAAATGGATTTTTGTTTCTATTAATGTCTATGGTCCTCTAATGCAACAAGATAATGTTAAGTTTTTAAAAGCCACCAGAAAACTACAACCCCTTATAGGACATACTCATTATATTTTAGGAGGATATTTTAACTCAATTAAATCCCTCTTTGAAAATAATTAAGGTATGAGGTGCCTTGAAACAAAATCCAATATTTTTTAAGAACTAATGGAAACTAAAAATATTTTGGACTTTGAAACCATAAATGAGATGTGTGCCTAGAAAAATAGGAAGGGAGGCTCGCAACAGATAATATCCCTTCTTGATTGATTCCTAATATTAGAAATTTTTATGGAAGCATCAATTCTCCCATGTGGAGGATATTATCATTGGTAAATCAATCTAGATATTAACATTAAAGCTAGGCCAAAAAACAAAATTTAGATTTGAGATCTTTTGGTTATCACACTTGAAATTTCAAAATAAAATAAAAGAATGCTAGAATGAAGTGGAAACAATTCAAGGATATGCCATGTACAAAAAAAAAATTCTCAAACATGTCAAATTCCATATCAACAAGTGGAACTAAGAATACTTTGGTAATATATTTCAATCCAAACAAGAGATAGGGGGAAAATGTCTCAATAAAATAGGAAGAAATCCAAATGGGCCAATTGGATGCTCTAATTAAAGAATATGTCAGTTTGTTGGGCCAACTATAAGATAGAAGAAAACAAGAAGAGGTTATGTGAAAGTAGAAATATTGAGTCAAATGGCCCAAGGAAGGAAAAAGGAACATGTATGTCTTCCACAAATATTTTCTTCAACTTAGGCATTTGTTGTAGCTGTAATCACCCTCCAAAAAATTTCATATGCTTTGATTTTGGAGCCTTCCCTTCTATCCACGAGAGCTTATATTTTATTATCATCAAGTATTCATGATTTGATCAAGACTTATTATTTTCATGTTGTGATTTTTTCGCTTGTTTTGATATTGATATGGTATTTTCATCACAAGCTAACATCTTGGGTTGAAATTGCAGTAGTTCTAGTATTCCCTCTAGAAATTGTGCAACCTTGGAAGGCAAGCCATCCTTGATGATGGACGCTGCGTAATCTAGAATGGTAGCTCATCCTTGAGCTTGAGAATTGCGCAGTCCTAGATGGCAGCCCAACACTAATCTCATAAAATGTGCACACCGTTCCTTGATCTCAGAAACTGCATAATGCACTGAGCCGATAAGTTTCCCAATTCTCTAGAATTGTGCAATCCTTCTTGGCATTGTGCATGGAAATTTACCCGAAAAAAACAGAAAAGAAAAAGAGAAAAAACATCCCTAGAAAATAGGGAGTCATTATTAGTTTTCGGAAGCTTGCACAATTACTAATCCACCCAAATATATTTAATAGATGCCTCTAGAGCTCATTTGTACATTAGATCTTGGATTTCTATTATTCTCAAGGAGATCAAGGATCATTCGGTGGAGTTTGCATCACTTTTCCAGGTGATTTTTTATTTCATCATCTTTTGTTGTTTTTTTTGTCGCTTTTGTGAGATTTCTTTGCTTGTTTCTCTTCATGGTTGCTGGAATTTTGACTTATATTAGCTTGTAGAATTGTTAGTTCAGTTTTTTTTCACCTTTTATAAGTGTCGCATTAGTTTTCTTGTTTTTGCACACCGGTGATCGTTATTTTGGTGACTCTCCTCGCTTATTTTATTTTCCTTCTGTTCCTTGACTTTCTACACTTGATTCGCACTTATCTATCCATACATAGTCATATCCGCACTTTAACTTGTATCGTGACTTATATCTACTTGTTTTCCACACCCTCACTAGGCAGATCTGCACTTCGCTTCGCCATGCACTGCCTTGCCCAGATGGGAATTGTGCAAGTCCAAGGATCAATCTGAAATCTTGGCCTATGATATTGCCCAATGCGTAGTAGCCAAATTATGCGTTGTGCAGTTCTAGGGCTCAGTATTGTCACCTTGGCCACTGAGACTATGCAATGCGCAGTCCCTCTCTGATACTGCCCAGGCTTAACTATGTAGTATCAAGCCTCAAGATGCACCACTGGTTGTTGACATTATGCAATGTGCAGTACCTCTAGCCAATATCCCTCGCTTGAACCCATAAATTTCATAATATCTCTCATCAGTCCATGTGGTTGTTGCTTGATCATGCTTTGAAAGTTGATTTGTTGAAGCTAATTTATTCTTGCCATCAGTACCTTTTCCTCCTACATGTATTACAGTTGTTGAGAACTTCTCTCAAGCAGTCACTATTAACATGGAACCCAAGAGAGTTACTTCAAAGGATAACACAGACAGAAGTACCGAGGAAGCAGTTGAGAGTACGCCAGTAAAATTGCCAATGTATTCGGACACTCAACTGTTTTTCGGAAAGGAATCAGATCTTACATGGCATAAATTTAATGAAGCTTTTTCAGCAAAGAGATTCAAGGCATATCTAGAAGATCTCTGATTGGCAGGTATATGTCAATGTTCAACGGTTAGGGCTACACAAGGTTGCATGCAGATATCCAACATTTTCATGTGCATATGTTATCATCTAGGTAGTTTCACATATTGATGTGAAGACTATGAATTTGAGCAATGCTAACGGACAAAAGCTTGATTATTTTATGGCAGAATATTACCGTCTTATGTACCATTTTCCCGATCTACAAGCACTCATGGGTTCATACTTCTATGCCACCTACAGATATGTGAGCACAAAGGACATTATTAAATTCTAGGTGAAAGAGCCGTCAAAGTTTCATCAAACACCCACCTACACTTATAAGATGAAGTCTATTAGGAGGTCCTATTAGCCCTTGATTATCCTAGCTTGCAGAATATACGGTCAACAGAGCACTAGGAATTTTACTTAAGGTTGGGAAATCTTATTGATCCAGGTTGTGAACGAGTGGAAGTTGTTCAACTAGTTAGACTTGTTGGCTCGACATTTACGTATCCATGTAGCTAACACTTTGAATCCTCCCAAGTGTGGGAAAGCGATATTTCACAGGTATGCATATTTAGTAGATGCTATATGTGTGCATAATTCATTCCATGGCATGAACTAGACTTAGACACCTTGACATCGTGTCATGCACATCCACTGCAAACTGCTCTCGGAATGCAGCCACAAAGGAGTTATGGAGAAGCTAACTAACCACTTCTTAATTGTATTATACAAGTTTATCTTTGAGGAAGAACCACCTTGCATGTCACGTGGGCCAATCGAAGCAGTATCAGGGATAACAGATTGGTTTGTCTCACCAGACAACACCTTCCTTAGAGTGTTCGGTGGACAGAAGTCACCACATATTTTGCTAAGGTTTGCCACCAATAATATTTTCATGAAAGAAATTGGATATCATCTCTCCATAGGGTTTTTATGAAATCTGAATAGGAATAATAAATCACCTTGGATAACTCTTCCTATGAAAATTGGATTGTATGAGATCTAGAACCTAAAATTCATGGATATCGAAGAAAAGGCAATAGAGAAGTTTACATTCGATGCTCGAGAATTTAATCTATACCCTCCCCACAATTTTTGTATAAACCATTGTGCGAGAATTCATTTCTAGTGGCTGAGTGGGAGATTTCACTGGTCAAAGGAGGATCCATGGAAGAATTGTTATAATGCATCCATTTCATGAGCCGGTCAGTTTTGCAAGTACTTCATAGGTGGCTCTACAGAACGAAGCTACTCTGAAAGAAGTACTAATAGAAGGGAGAAACCCCGCACATGAAAATGGAAAGAGGAAGGTTTCATATAATGTAGGGGGAGAATTAAGCCGTAAGATGAAAATGGATCCAGTTATTATGAAAGTGGCTTCGGAAAAAGAGGCAAAGAGGAAACAAATGATGTAGGGATAAGAAGGAAGAAAGAGTGAAGAGAAGTGGATATTGGAGGAAGAAAACAAGAATAAATAACATGAAGAGAAGGAGAAGCAAGAAGAAGAATAAAGGTTAAGGAAAGTAACAGAAAAAACATTGCAGAAATAAGTTGAGGAGAAAGAACAAAACCAACAACCAGAGGAGGAGAGTGGACATATTCAGGACCATGAGATTACTCAGAATATTGAAGAATTAATTGACATCATAGACATGTAGGAGGAATTAGAGGAGCACAAAAAATATGTTGACCTAATTCCTAGCACACAACATGTCACCATTTAGTATCCACCCCCTCCAGCAGCAGAGTTAGCTCTGAGTGAGGAAGTGAAGTTGTTACTCTTGATGATTATCTAGTTATGGAAACATACAATCTGTCATATAATGAACTTCATAAGAATATTATAAAAGCGCATAAGAAGAGTTTTCTAGACGACCTCGAATATTTTGTATTTATTAGAGTGAGGGTGAGTGTGGTGGACACCAGGAAGAATTTCAATGCCATTTCCACAGCCAGCTTGGCCTTCGCAGGTGAAGCTAATTCAAATAATGAGTATTTGATGCCCGAGAATAAGCAATTGACATAGAACTTGTAGGTTGTTAGGTAAGAGGTTGAATAGCTCTATGAAACAACTAAAAACACAGCTTTCGTATAGGTCTATCTGGAGGAAATGAAGGAAGTGATACTAGGTGAAGTATCAACACTTGGAGAGACCATGCAGGATATTTATGAGGAGCTTGTTATCATGCATAAGGTTGTTTTCCACTTGCATGGCTTGCAGCATAAGTGTAAATACTTAGTCAAAACTCTCAGGAATGTACAAGCTAACATTTTTGTTGTGCATGAATGGTAAATGTGATACAAAGGGGCATCGCTTGACTTGCAAAAAAAGAGAGAAGTAAGCATAGCTGGAGAAAGAAAGAGTTTGGATGATCATCCATAACAACAAACAACTTACCTCATTCATTGGTAACATTTAGGCCTCATATGCACAATTATATAACAGTCTAGATTTCTTGGTGAACTCACACAGGATCCCATCAGTTGCCTCACTCACTGAAGACAAATCCAGGAACCAAGTCAGGCAGGAGATCGAGGAATAATTATAGTGACTTAGACATGTTTCCACCAAGGAAGAATTGGAGCTGAATAGACATAACATGAAAAAGTACATCATTGGTTTTGTCTAAGTGAACACAATGTTTCTCCTGCTCCAGAAGGAAGTTCAAATTGGTTCCCAATCATTGTACCCAGATATCATGGAGGCTAGAGTCTGCTTCCAACCAGACAGCATCATGCCATTTGAGGATGTCATTGCACAATAGCAATTTTGGCACCAATATATGACTGAAATACATAAAGTGGAAGTTGATGAGCTAGAGTTTCCCTAAACTCAAGCATGATAGTGTTTCATCTTATTAGGTTTTCTAGCTGGTTCTACACAATTTTTTCCTATATAGGTACGATTAAATTGTAATATTATTTTGTAAATAATTTGTAAGTGAAATTCCAAGTGTCGATTGTGTAATGTGAAGAGTCATGATGTAATTAAAGAGTTATTTTTAAAATAATTTGAAGATCCATGATGGAAGTCCAAAAGTCACAAAGTGGAGTTGAATAGTCACCCCCTCTTGCTATAAATAGACCCTCATAACTCATGTAAAGGGCTTTTGGGGAGCTAAGATTTTGGCTAGGCTTAGACTTAGAATCAGGACCTTGGGAGTTTTGTGAGAGCCTTGGCTTCTCCGTAACATAGAGGGAGTATCTTTATTTGGAGGAGCAGGTGTTGAATTCACATTCCACTATTGGGTCTAGTGGTCCATCAATGGTGTATGTATGATTGGAACTTTCACTTAATAAAATCCCATAGTTGACATGTTTTCATACACACGTTGTAAATATACTAGGACTATTATTTTTGTATTCATGATGTATGTTATTTCACTTACTCTAATGCTTATGAACTATTTAATTTGCATTGGAATGAATCTTGTTTAATGTGTGATGTTGTATAATTCCATCACCATTAACTTATGAACTATTTCTCTTATTATCTTGTGATGTATTTTATTCTTATTAGTTCCTTTCAATTTGTGTACTATTATAGGCTTCTAAGGGGCTCACTCATTTCCTCTTTTGTGTGTTGGAACCTTCATGCATCGCACTTGACTTTCCGCAAAGTCACACACTTTCTCATATCAAGGAGATCCCTTGAATTTTTGTGGGTCCAACAGTGTCAACAACATCATAAAGGGAAAACTTCACTCAATACCTTGAAAAAAATTAAACTCCAATGTCATAAATATATGGAAGATTAGCTAGTTGGCTATTATGGAGATCTACTTTCAAACCCATAGCCACAAGAGGAGGCTATCAATAGAATTACTCAACATATCCCTACCTTGGTTTCCCAAGAACAAAATGAATCATTATTAAGAAACAATTCTAGGAAGGAATTGGAAGTTACAATGAATTTAATTCCTAAGAACAACAACCCTCACTTGAATATATTTTTAATGGATTTTTTTCCATGTTTGTTGGTCTATAGTGGGATAGGACCTTTGGACAATGAACCAGGAATCCAAAAAAATTGTATCAATCATTCTAGCATTGGATGTCACTTTTCTCACCTTAGCCATTTAAGAGAGAGATGGATGACCAAAATGGGTTCAAGTTCATAGCCTTATACAAAGTGATTTACAAATTCATCACACAAATTATTCGTAATAGAATTAAGCCTATTCTCCCCAAACTAGTCTTGTCAGAACAAACAAGTTATGCAAAACGAAGATATATTCTTGATGGGATTTTATTATCTCATGAAGTAATCCATTATTTGAAAAGAAAAGAAAAAAATACATGCTTATCAAACTAGATCTCTTCAAATATTTTTGCAAGCTCAATTGGTCCTACTTGTTCTTGATTCCTTCTGCATTTGTCTTTATCGATGATTGGAATAAATTGACTGACTTAATCTCTTCAACCTTCTTTCCAATGCTCTTGAATGGGCTTCCCACTAGAGCTTCTCTCCTTCATGAGGAATATGTAAACTTATAAGAAGATAATCCCAAATTGTAATTAAAAATAAAATTTCCTTTATTTTTATTTTTAAAAACATAACACTCATTTCATTATTTTAACTATTATTATATTATTTTCTCACTTTTTTCATGTATTTTCAATTTTCTTGAATGCGGGTTTGCCCAAAAGTGTGCAGGGTGGGTAGCCATTATATGTGGAATTTAATTCTAAATCCAGGTGTCCACACTTGATATTTGTGTAAACCTATAAGAAGATAACCCAAAATTACAATAAAAAATGGTAGTTTTTTTTCTTTTTATTTAAAAATTCATAACTCTTATTTTATTATTTTCCTTTCGAGACCCATTTTAGAATTCAAAATTCCCATAACTCTTGGATCCTCCATTGGATATCTATCAAATAAAGGCATGCATCTTATCCAGCTACATTCTTTCTAGGAAATTAGAGATGGTCACACAACAGTTTTCTAGGAGGACCCTTAGAAATAGTTCCCACAACTCAATAGATTGGTTGGCCTAGAGAAATTAAGGAATAATATAAAATTGATGAAAAGAAAAAGGTAGTGGATTATTGGACACATTTTAGCTCACATAATCAATGGAGACAATGGCTTCGATAGGATGAATGGTAGCCATAACTAGAAGGAAGAGAATGAATTCTTTTAAGAAGATCTTGTGATTCTTCTTATTCCTCTTTCATAGGAACCAAAAAAAAATTGATGGGGGAATGGATCAAGTGGATTATTTTCCATCAAGGAATCCTATCGTTTAGAAGTTATAGCATAAGATCATCCTAAAGCCAAATTTCAACATATAACTAGGGAAAAATCTTTGGAAAAAAGTATCCTTTGGTACTTACTTCAAGGTTAAAATATTTCCAAATTATTTATTAAGGGAGATTCATATATGGTCATTGCCATGATAAATATATATATATATATATATATATATTCATAAAAAGGATCCTAGTAAAGTCTCCAAAAAGTTGGCAATTAGAAGTGGTTTGGTTCATATAGCCAACATCCTCACCTCAATACCTGTTATCATTCCCTTGCATATTTGATGTTATAGGAAAAAAATAAAACATATTGTAGCTAATGTATGATGAAATTAATAGGCATAGTTGCTTATTTTTACATGGGGCTCCCTTCATGACTCAAAGCTAAAACAAGAATGCACAAAATTGGCAAGGAAAGATGTTCCTCCTCAAATATGGTGTTTACGAGGAAAAAAGTGGGAGAACACATGGCAACCATCCCACCAAGAAATATTGATGGGGGGCATGGGAATATGAACTCCCTTATGTCATTAAATAATCATAATCAATCCTGCATAATTGATCATGTGTCTTTACACGATTTTGATGAAGATAATTTCTAGATTTGAAGATGGCTTAATATAAGAGATAATGCAAAGGTTTGTTGTAGTTATGGTATGGGGGTTTGGTCTTCAAGAACCTCCATCGAGTCCTCTATGATTATATCCTCCCATGTGAACCATTAATCACAAGCAGGTGTGGCCTTTTGTCCCAGGTGGTGAAGGCAATTTGTGTGAAGCAAAGGTTTATTCATATTTGAGTACTCTCAAAGTAATAAATTATTAGCATGCATAGGTTCAATGTCCTTGACTTTGAAATAATTGAAGTGGATAGATTCCAAGAAATAGACTCAAATAAGCTTCATGGGAATCTTGTTCTTCTTTATTGTTTCCTATATTTTTTCATTTTTTCCCAAGTGTGTCTGCTTGTGACAAGTAACTTTGTTCCTCTCTTCTTGCATGTGGCATTAGTGTCCAATACCTTTCTTGGTTGTCATAGTCAAATTATATACGAAAATCCCCCGCCATTTTGGAATTACTTTTGTAATTATTATCTTTCTACCCGATAGGTTTCTCTAAGCTTATGTCATCCAGATACTCTCCCTCTTTCTTTGAGATTATCCCATCCCTAGCCTCCCCATTGAATTTCCTTTCCTTTAGAGTAGACTTGTTTCTTTGGAAAGGTTTGAGTTTTTTATGGTGCATTCCCAAGATACCCCATTAGAGAGAACAAAATTAAAGGGGTGTAACATACTTCAAAGAGTGATTCGACTCTCTAGCCCAAGAGATGGTGGAAAACTCTACTAGCATGTACTATGATATCAATACAAAAAAACATATAGGATGAAACTGCATGAGTAAAAGAAGACATTCTAGGAAAGCAAATGTTAATGAGAGGTTAGACATTGTAGGCAAGAAGATGTCAAGTGTTGAGGGAATTAGTTAATGAGACGTTAGATATTGAGCATGATAGAGTTTAATACAACTAGCTGGCCAGAAAATGTGAAGTTGGGGAACACTTTACGCAGCACACGAGAAAAATATTTAATTTTTTTTTTGGAATTTTATTATACACATTTGATATGTCAACTTAGCGTTTCTTTGAGTGTGTGTTTTTTAACAAACAAAGGATTCATAAAAAGTCATGTTAATACGCGCTAGTGTATTCTTTGGAAACTTTGTGTTTTTGAGAAACAAAATGTGTTACAAGAATCTAGACAGAGCCTACTTCGGTTTCGTTATATTTACAAAACCAACTGATGCATATCGTAATTACTTGAATTTTTTGAACTGATCCAATATGAAAAGATTGCATATTTTGAATATGTTTCGTGGTGCACAAAATTTCTCAACATATAAGTTATAAACTCAAAATATAAAAAATACCCATTACAAATGACAGACCAATGTAATGCACCATAATTTTTTCAATTTTTTTACAATGTATTTTAGATGATACAAAATATTGATTTCACTGAACCATAATGAACTTCAAAAATTTTTGGCACCCGTTTTATTACAAAATTAATTAAAATTAGTAAATATTTATGAAATTCCATAAAAGTTATATTTCCTGAAAGTAGATTGAATTCTGAAAATGCTTGTCTTAGTTCTGACAGTTAATTCAGAATTTTTCATGGAGTTTAATCAGGCCAAAGTTGAAGATATGTATTCAGAGCTTGGATCTGCGTAATTGCAGACGTGTTAGTTCAACCGAACTTGTAAAAATGTTCGGTTGAATTATTTTTTGTGCCGACGGCCCGTCAAGTCTAACGACACAAAAATTTGGCCGAATTTATTATAAAATTTCGGCCGAAAATTTACTTGACTTTCCGTCGGCTGGAAAATACAACGAAGCCCCTCCAAAAAAATCATTTCGTGGCAATATAAATTGACGTAAAAGCATTCATTATTTTTGCATAATTTCACACATTTCTTCATTTGGTCTGATTTTGCAAAGGATTGTTTTGGGTTTAAGAACTTTTCTTGGAGGTACATTCAAAGGACATTTTTGCAAAGGATTGTTTTGGGTTTAAGGAATTTTCTTGGAGGTACATTCAAAGGAAATTTTTGCAAATGATTGTTTTGGGTTTAAGGAATTTTCTTGGAGGTACATTCCAAGGAAATTTCTTGGAGGTATGTGATACATTTTTTGGATGTTTTTTGGGCTTCATTTTTTTTGAAGGTATTTTGTTTTTAGAGGTTTTGTGCTTAATTTTCATTGTTTTTTTTAAGGTATTTTTTTTTAGAAGTTTTGGGTTTAATTTTCATTGATTTTTTTTTTTAAGTATTTTGTTTTTAGAAGTTTTGGGCTTAATTTTCAAAGGACATTTTTTTGGATGTATTTTTTTTTTAGATGGTTTTTGGGCTCAATTTCCAAAAGAAATTTTTTGGTTTTAAGGTATTTTGTTTTTAGAAGTTTTGGGCTTAATTTTCTTTGTTTTTAGAGGTTTTGAGCTTAATTTTCAAAGGACATTTTTTTGGATGTATTTTGTTTTGAGAGGTTTTTTGGCTTAATTTCCAAAAGACATTTTTTTGGGTATTTTTAAAGTGATGTTTTTTTAGAGGTTTTTTTGAAGTATTTTTTAAAGTGACATTTTTTAAGAAGTTGGAATTAATTTTCAATGGACATTTTTTAGAGGTATTTTTTGAAGTGACATTTTTTTAGAGTACGTGTTTTGGGTTGAAATAAATCTTTTATAATGATTTTTTTAAATGAGTTTTTGTCGAACTTTTTAAATGAAATTTTTTTGCAAGACTTGGAAGGAAATATTTTGAGCTTCGTTTAATTTTTACAAGACATTTTTTTCTCAGATTTTTTAAAGAAAGTGTTTTGGATTGAAGTATGCATTTTTTGCGAATTTTTTAAAATAATATTTTATTATTAGGAATTTTGCTTCTATGATCCATAAAATGTGTGTAAGAATTTTCGGTGAAAATCACATATAAGAAATTTTTGTCGACGCGTTTCGAACCAGCAAGTGTGGTTCATCATCAGGACAAGATGAGAACTTTGATCAGGAAACCAGTTTAAGTAGATCAGGACAGCTCCAACTAGCCGCTGGAAAAACAGCTAGTATGACTAGCAATAGGAAAAAATATATATATATTTTTTATTTTAATTCTATTATATTTTAAAGTTAATTATATTTTTCTTATACATTCTATATAAATAAAAATAAAATAAAAATATAAAATCAAATCAAATAAATAAATAAATAATAATAATAATAATAATACTTAATTAATCAATTAATTTAATATTACTAAAGAGGTAAGTTTAAAAAAATAAAAAAAATAAATAAATAAATATATAAATATAATAAAATAAAAATAAACAAAAAAAAATACTAATCAAAACCAAATTAATAAAATAAAAGGAGCACATAGGGAGAGAGGAATCAAGATCGAGAGAAGAAAGAACGACCCGAGGGAGCAAAAGGAGAAGGGAAAAATAAAGAAATAAATAAAAAATAAAAAATAAAAAAATAAAAAATAAAAAAAATAAAAAATAAATAAATAAATAAATAAATAATAAAACAAAAATACTAATCAAAGCCAAATTAATAAAATAAAAGGAGCATACCTAGGGAGAGGAATCAAGATTGAGAGAAGAAAGAATGACTTGGGGAGAAAAATGAGAGAAAAAAAAAAGCAACCCAGAGTGAAGGGCAGGAATCCAGCATCTGCTAACATTCCACCCATCATCCCTATTAAGGTTAACCGGCCTCTTTTCTATTTCCAAGGCTTCCCTCAACTTTCGGTGGTGGAAGTGGTCAATTGTTGCAATAACCTTAGTATCTTCAATACAAATATGGTGATTTGTTTTTTCAACATGCTCTGCCAAGGCAGAGGACCGAGATCTACCATGTCTAAGGTCAGCAACATGCTCATGAATTCTTTGGTTAATTGAGTTTTTGTCTAAATTTTTGAAGGAATTTTTTGAAAACTTCATACTCCATTATCATGGGAAATCAAAAGAATTGCACGAAAATATGATCGAACAAGAACAAAAGAGACACGAGGAAAGTAGAGGAAATAGGGAGAGAAATCTCATAAAACAAATAGAAAAGCACTCTCAAATATTGAAAGGGAAAATAAACCTCAACTAGAAGTTGAAATGGGTATGTAAATGTAAATATTATGAATTTGATATTTAAAATTTTCCTAGTATAAAATGCTTTCAAGCTTAATTTTTATTTGATGAAATAATTTGAATTTTTTTGCAATGTAAACGAAGAGAGAGAGAGGTATTCTTCAAAACTTATTGACCAGTGATGAGATACAAAATTTTGAAAGAGAAAGTGAAAGAGATATTGAACCAATAATTGAATATGGTGAAAATGTTGAACGAAATTCAAGTGAAGAAATTGAATCACAAGGTATGTGTGTGTGTATATATATGTGTGTGTGTGTGTGTATTTTGAACACATGCATGTATTATTGAATTATACATATTTATTAATTTAGTTATTTATTGAATATTTAAATTTGTAATGTACTATTCATTTGAATATGTACTAATGAAATCAATGTTGATGATGAGATGTTAGAAAATGTTGAGACTCACACATATGGAGATAAAAGAGCTGACCATGTTATACGATATCGTGTTAAACACATTTTTGATACTTACTTCATAAAGGAAAATATGACAACTCAAGCCCAAATGTTGAAAGGTCTCCTATCATTAAGGAAATTAAAAGAAGCTATGACTTTATTGGGTATTCAAAAATCAACAAAAGATAAAAAAATGAAGGAAAATGTGATACAAAATATAAATAGTGCTATAAATTCAATTAGAAGATCTAGATAGAAAAATGTTTCAGTTGTACGTAGAGCAATACATATGGCAGTGGTTTCATCAAGTACTAAAGAGAATCGCTTGGTAAAATCTATGGCACGAGCATTAGGAACCTCATGAAAAACTTTGCACAAACATCGAAAATTTTTGTGATGCTTAGAAATCTTTAGAACCATCCAGTGGATAAGCCATTCATCCAACTAGCTTTAAGTGTTGAAGTTGTTCAAATTAAACTTTCTTCCAAACCCATCATCAAGCCATGGGAAGAAATCCAAAGTAACAAAAATGCATGTTTAAAAACTCAAAGACACGTATGTTTCATATTATGAATATTGTATGCAGACAAGAAAGAAAAAGGGGGTGTATTATTATATATATATATATATATATATATATATATATATATATATATATATATATATATATTTTGGAGAGATAAGTGACTCGAGTAAAAGGTGAATTTAATGGAATTGAACCATTGATTCACTTTTTATAAATTGTTTAATGGAGGGATAAGGTACATTTTTTTTTTTTTGAATTTAAATTTTTAAAAAGAAACTTTATACATTCCTTTTAAAGTGAGTTTCAATGATTTACATAAAGTGAGGGAGTGTGTATGAAAAATAAGGAAGAGTGGTAATTTTCCATATTTTATATATTTTTTGTAAATGGAGAGATAAGTGTGAATTTTTTTAGTGGAGTAATAAGTTGAAAGTTGAGAGTATTGTAGTGAATTTTTTTTGGAGTAATAAGGTGCATATTTTGTAAATTTGGAGTGATAAGTAGATACTTTTTAAACGAGAAACTCATTGTTATATTTCTTTTGAGAGATTTAGTCAGTGAATATTCAGATTTTGAAGGCGAGTTATTTCAAAGGGTTGCCAGCTTGGCATTATCATTGATTCAGATGCTGAAAGATAATGTACTCCAGTAATTAATAAAGACATATTTTTGGTACTTGTGTCCTGAATCTTTGAAATTGAGTAAGGGAAAATGTCAATCGAGTGTGATGGTTGTCGAACCATGTTAAAGTCTCGACAAAACCAAACAAAAGCAACAGTGAGTTGTTTTTGACATCATCATCCAGTGGGCATTCAAAAAATTTTGGCAGTGGACAAAGGATGCTGATTTCACGCAAAGGATAGATGGATCCTTTTGCAACTTGGCACGTGATGGAGTTCAACTCTAACACTAATCAAAGCACGACATATACGAAAAGAAGCCTGAATTTAAGAGAGCGAGTTTAGATGGTGCAACACATCGAAGTGGAAGTAGAAGTTCTTCACAATTTGATCATCTCAGAAGTCTTGAAGACATGGTGAAAATCAACAAAAAACTCTTGTTGATATTTCATGACATCTACAAAAGGAAAATGAGCGAGTAGGTTCTTTCAACTGGATTCACAACTACAAAGAAATGAGTTGCAAGAGAAGAGTGATGCTTCCAAGTCTTTGAACCACCCAGATGATAAGCCATTCATCCAACCAGCTTCAAGTGTTGAAGTTGTTAAAGTTCAACTTTCTTCCAAACCCATCATCAAGCCATGGGAAGAAATCCAAAGTAACAAAAATTGACAAGGCTCAGGATATGTCAAAGATGATGCAAACCTATATATCCCAAATTATTCATAGCCCATTAAGTTCATTAGTGCAGTATTTCTTGAACAAACCACCTCAGCATTTCCAGAGAAAGTTGTAGCCAAACAAAAATGCACAAAAACCAAAGTTGCAGTCAAACTAAAATGTTCGCATTGTCAAAGAATCGGTCATATGGAAGATCAATGTTATGATCTCCATCCTTGTCGCCATTGTAGCAAGCCAAATAATTCATCAGAGAAACGTTTCAACCAACAACAATCAACCATATTGAAGATAAATTATGAATGGCTTGATCCTTGGGAATGGTCATCCACAGTCAAAAGATTGTATCAGTTCTACAACCGAATAAAATCACACCTAGTGCAACCGACAGTGAAAAGAAGATGGTACTCTCATGCAGTTGAACAGGGGAGTAAACTAGTGCAACACTCCTACACCTGAAGGGGGGGAGTTCAGGAATAATTTCCAGCAGATTATCTCTCCTTTCAGCTGACAAAGGGGGGAAAATGTCAATGAAATTGACGGTGGTTGTCAGACTGAAAGTCTCAACAAAACCAACAAAAGCAGCCAGTGGGCATCAAAAAATTCGCCAGTGGGCAGTCGACAACAAAGCAGCAGTGAGCAGTTTTCAGAACAGCAAAAGCAACAGTGAGTTGTTTTTGACATCATCAGCCAGTGGGCGTTCAACAAATTTTGTCAGTGGACAAAGGATGTTGATTTCACGCAAAGGACAAATGAATCCTTTTGCAATTTGGCACGTGATGAGTTGTCAAGCGAAATTTAGAGATGAATCAGACATGCAGCTGACTCATGGTCTCTTCAGATTGCAGATTTTTCAGCATCCAACTTTGGCGTTTTTTTTCAGGCAATGTTTTTTTTTTAGGATCAACATGAGAACTTGGAAGATGGTTCCTCATTCTTATTTTGGATTTATCATTGAAGGGGGGAATGTTAGCCTCTCTCATAAAACAATAATAAATCCAAAAATAAAATAAATATTAAAAGTTAGGAATTTATGCCTAACTCTTTAGTTTGGGTTGTTCCTCTAAGATAGGAGTTAGTTTAGGTAGCTCCTATATTGGTGTGTGTTTGGTTGAGAAATTATCTCAACCAAGGTGTCCAAGATAGCATGCACTATCTTGAGACACAGTCTCCTCATCTATTTAATTGTAATATTACATTATTTTAATAATGAGAAAATATGTAAGAGAGCGCCCCACATTTCGAAGCCTTTCATACCATATTTGTGTTTTGGGTTTAAAGCTGTTCGTTTTTATTTGTGTTAATTCAACATGGTTGCAAATAGATTTAAATGATGAAATCGCTTGTTGGAGAGATATTTGTAGTCAACCATACAAATATAGACTTGGAAAAAATGTTTAAAAAACAACATATGAATATTGGAATAAAAATTCACATGTTTCGGAAAATGCAAGGGATGTGATGCGAAGAAGAATAGCATGAAATTAGTACGAAGAACATTTAAAACATTTCTTGGCCATCACTCAGATAGAGTTTCTCGATAGGTTCAAAGAAGAGAATCGTGAAATTGATGTCTCAATCAGTGCTTTTTTTAAAGAAAAACCATTGTATGTAAAACCTATCACTGTACGCGACACTTGTTATTGTCATTATCATGTGGAATTTCAATTATATTATGACACATTTCTTAATTTTGGTAGAACATTTTGGAAAGATTCACCTCCTCCTTCCACTATCCATGATTTGATATCTCAAATTCTATGTGGAAGAGAAAGGGATGAATTATTTTATGAAAAGAAATGTGTTGGTGGTAAAAAATGCGATGTTTGTGGAAATTTGACTAAATTTTAAGACAAATATCGTACTGATATAAATGATCAATCATTGTCCAACATGAAAGTGAAATGGAAGAGATATGAATATATCCATACATCAAATCAAGGTTCAAATAGTGCTAAAAGAATTGAATTACAAGAAAAAGAATTTTTCGTGATAGATTTTTTGAGAAAGTTTGAGGAAAAAATTTATAAATACACCAAGCATTCCCATAGATCTCGATAGCAAGACCTGCAATTCAAAAAATCCCGTGAATTTTTTCCGCTAGGGACCATTTTGCCAGAAATTTATTTTGCAGAAAACTACACATTTGTTACACAAAAATAAATTCAGAGTGAATAATATCATTCTGACCAAGTCTCCATGCTCGTCCATATTCTATATAGACATGTTGAACAAAACGTCGATCATAGAGAAAGAACCAGTGAAAATTGGCATGTTATTAGAGAATATCACTTTTATATCAGTGACGATCTACACATGATACATATTTTGTACAACACTATTTTGGAAATAGTGTTGTACGGAGGGCCTGGAAAATGAGAACATGATGGTGCAGGGGCATGCATAAAACGAGCACTTTGAAGATATCAAACGAACCCCTTTGCAAACCGACTTGTGGACGCTAAAGAACTTGTTCAATGGTGCATCACTGCTCTAAGCCATGAGAATAATCGATCAAGGGAAGTGCGAAGGTACCTTCAATTTAATTTTTATTGGATATCCAATTTAAACAATGTACATTTATCACAATGATTGTCTTTGATGGTATTTTGATATCATATTTATATTCTTCTTTGAATTTTCCATTTATAGGTTTTTTTGGAATATTGGGATCGACAATGTAGATAGATCAATTGGAAATGACGTTGAAACAATAAAAGGGACTCGAAAATTGCATTCAATTAAAACAAAGTTGTACACAAATGTGTTTGCATTAGATAAAATAAAATATTCTTGTTTTTGTCATGTTTGCATAGACAACACAGAATCCAATGATGTTTGTGAAAACAAAATGTATATAAAATATTAGAAACATACAGAGCTAAATACAAAGGGGAAAATGTCCATTGCAATGTTTGAAGAAATGCAATTAGAGGAGACTACAATATCATCTGATGGTGATCGAGTTTCTGATCTTGTTAGAGAAGGTAACATTTGAATTGCTTTCAAATGATAGAGATCTAGAAATAGATACTAAAATTATTTTAAAGTTAATTTTTCATGTTAATTATGATCTAAATTTAAATACATAAGTTTGTTTTATTGTGCAGGAGATGTTTTTGCTGTAATTGCACCTATTGACAACGATGAAAATGTGAAGTATTATTTGATACGTTGCATTGAACGAAAGATGAAATTATTAGAAAACTATAATGATCACGAGTTTCCATATGACAGAGGATCTATTATACTGAAAGGTTATTTTTTCAGACAAACTAATCAAAGTGGGAATTTTGTTTACTTTGAAGACTATGAACCTGATGTCATAAGTTGTCAATATAGTCACTTGGTGTGTGCAACATACATAAAGTTGATAGAGGTTCAATCAAAGAAAAAAACGAAAATTAAGAAATGGAAAATGTCAAAATCTGATCATGAACGGATCATTGAAGATGGCATTCCATTGGAATTTTTTTGATTGAACTGCCCAACAATTTCTTCTCTTTGGATTCATGTTTTAGAACTTCTAGAACTCAACTAAAAATTGAGTTGCCTTGTTATGTTATCTGTGCAAGTGTTTGCACATGTACATTGTTTTGGTACATGCACACTAGTATCAACTGAAAGTAGCTTTTCTATACATGCATTGATGAAAAATGTTGCATGTATTGGATATATATATGTTCTAGAATGCAATTCACTAAAAGTAGTTTTTCTATGTGCATTAATGAAAAATGTTGCAAGTAATGGATATATATGTTCTAGAAGTATTGGATATATATATATATATATATATATATATATATATGTTCTAGAATGCAATTAACTGAAAGTAACTTTTCTATGTGCATTGATGAAAAATGTTGAAAGTACTGGATATATATGTTCTAGAATGCAATTAATTGAAAGTAGTTTTTCTATGTGCATTGATGAAAAATGGTGCACGTACTGGATATATACATGTTCTAGGAAATTAACTGAAAGTAGCTTTTCTATGTGAATTGATGAAAAATGTTGCACGTATTGGATATATTTATGTTCTAGAATGCAATTAACTGTTCAAGTAGTTTTACTATGTGCATTGATGAAAAATGTTTCATGTACTGAATATATATGTTCTAGAATGAAATTAACTGAAAGTAGCTAAATTCTATTTGCATTGATGAAAAATGTTGAAGTACTGGATATATATGTTCTAGAATGCAATTAACTGAAAGTAGCTTTTCTTTGTGCATTGATGAAAAATGTTGCACGTACTGGATATATATGTTCTAGAATGGAATTAACTGAAAGTAGCTTTTCTATACATGCATTGATGAAAAATGTTGCACGTACTGGATATATATGTTCTAGAATGGAATTAACTGAAAGTAGCTTTTCTATACATGCATTGATGAAAAATGTTGCACTTATTGGATATTTATACATTATAGAATAAATTTTTAAAATTTTATGATTGTTTGACACATCTAACAAGACCTAGAATCTTATATATATATATATATATATATATATATATATATATATAT
This sequence comes from Pinus albicaulis, assembly GCA_034641835.2. Taxonomy (NCBI): domain Eukaryota; kingdom Viridiplantae; phylum Streptophyta; class Pinopsida; order Pinales; family Pinaceae; genus Pinus; species Pinus albicaulis. Next base: position 28,726 of record JAXQQM020058545.1, read on the forward strand.
ATAGACACACACACATCAGTATGTATTGCACTTCAATCGTTGTAACATATATATTCAAACATGTATAAAATTATTTCTACATGTACATATATTCATGTGAATTTTTGTTTGTTTGGAAAACGACAACTTGAATTTTAAAAACAAAACATAATATCATAATCACATGCCAAATGTAGTTCAACCATCCAAAACTTGAGTTTTAAAAACTTTTTTATTATATCACAACATTACTTCACATGCCATGCCAATTTTAGTTCAACTATCCAATAAAAACAAAAGATTATATCACATGCCAAATGTAGATCAACCATCCAAAACTTAAGTTTTAATTTAACAAAACATTATAGATCGCAACATTACTTCACATGCCAAATGTAGTTCAACCATCCAAAACTTGAGTTTTAAAAAAAAAAAAACATTATATCAAAACATTACTTCATATGAAAATTGTAGTTCAACTATCCAATAAATAAATAAAACATTATATCACATGCCAAATGTAGTTCAACCATTCAAAACTTAAGTTTTAAAAACAAAACATTAATATAGATAACAACATTACTTCACATGCCAAATGTAGTTCAACCATCCAAAACTTAAGTTTTAAAAACAAAACAAATTATAACACAACATTACTTCACATGCCAAATGTAGTTCAACTATCCAAAATTTAAGTTTTAAAAACAAAACAAATTATAACACAACATTACTTCACATGCCAAATGTAGTTCAACCATCCAAAACTTGAGTTTTAAAAACAAAACATTATAGATCACAAGTATCAAGTATCAAGTAACATTAATTCACATGCCAAATGTAGTTCAACCATAACACTTTAAAAACAAAACAAATTATAACACAACATTACTTCACATCACATGCCAAATGTAGTTCAACCATCCAAAACTTGAGTTTTAAAAACAAAACAAATTATATATAACACTGTAACATTACTTCACATGCCAAATGTAGTTCAACCATCCAAAACTTAAGTTTTAAAAACATTATATATCACATTCACATGTACCAAATTTAGTTCACATAAAATATGTCCAAAATTTGTAGATCTCACAAGTATCAAGTATCAAGTTATATATGACTGCATCTAGATAAGACTATATATAAAAAAGTAAATTTAAGACTAAATCTATTGAAAATATAATGTTGCACGTGTGCATGTGCATCATCCATCAAATACAGATGGATGTAGTGTCTCTCCCAGCAAAGTCACAATCCACCAGCTATCCTGCGAAGCATGGGGAACATGTACACAATGTGTGCAAACATTAAAATTTGATGTTTGAAAATTGAGTGAGAATATATATAACTTCATGTAAAAAACAAAATGTAAGAAAAAATCATGCAATACCTCATGAGATTCCCTCTCCATTTTTTGCTCGTCCACTAAAACTTCCCCCACAGGAACATCTCCAGCAGTAAACTGTACAATATATATATATATTTCAAATGAAAATTGATATATAAACTTATTTTAATAATATTAAAAAAATTTAGACAACTTGTTCAAATGGTTGAAATGGTGTGGATGTTCCTATCTCCATCGCTAGAGTCTGTGGAGAAAAGAAATCCTCTATAGAAACCTAAAATTCAAAAAATTTAAAAGTATAAAATAACTCAAGATCAAGATCTCAATTTATAATAAAACTTTTAAACTTCAATTTATAAATTATAACTTAAAAACATATATTTAAGTGAAAAATTGAATACTTATGCTGGTGGATTTGGCACATCTCCTAAGAGAGGCTCCAAAAGAAATTCTCCAAAAACCTAAAATTCAAAAAATTTAAAATAACTCAAAATCTCTAGAACTCAATTTATAATAAAACTTTTAAACTTCAATTTATAACTTGAAATATATATATATATATATATATATATATATATATATATATTTAAGTGAAAAATTGAATACTTGTGCTGGTGGATTTGGCACATCTCCCAAGGAAGAAGAAGGTACATATCCCAAGGAAGAAGAAGCTACTGCCATCCCAAAAGCATCGGACGAAATCGGAATCTGTTAAAACATTTTATTATATATATGTACATGTACATGTGTGCACAATTATTTATTTTAAAAATATCTCATCATGTTTCGATATATATAATAATAGATAAAAAATAATTGTACATCATCATGTTCACTTAAAAAACACTAACATTTGCCAACATATCTTGATGGTGAAAACCATCTTGATTGTATGATTGATGGTGACACCCATCTTGATTGTCTGAACCGGAGACTCCGACCGTGATATTAACATTTTCTTCATTCATCAAGCATGACAACTAAAAATGGTGTTAACATATAATGATACAATTTTGTTAGATTAATGTATACAAATAAATGTATGTATATATGTATTTATTACAAATTGTACATGTGTTAAAATAATTGAACCCTAACCATTAACACATACCGTTCCCATTTCCTCTTCCTCGTGAACAATTAGGTCCTGCTGACCATTGTGACAATTCTTGCATATGTTTTGAGATCTTCAACACTCATGTTGTCAATCTCTTCATCTGTATAATACATAAAATTAGCACGTGCATTCGCACGTGCTCTTTGTCGATTCAGAAAAACATCGACTCCACCCAATCCACTATGAACATTTTCAATGATGGCATCCCTTTCTTCTCGACTAATTTGAGAAGTGGCATCTATCTCTGACCAAAAAATTTTGACACGAAGAGGTCGACTAACCAATGGTGGCTTAGGGCGAGGCAACTCAACATCATGCCTAGCGCCCCTACGGTCACACAATCGACCTTTCCCAAGACCAAAAAATTTAGAGGGAAGGTCATTGTAATTGGTTTTCATTTGCAAAAAGAATTATGCATAAAATAAATTTTCAAAATGAATTAGAACCTCTTCGTTCCATGGGAGTCTTCCATAGGCCACAAAGTGTCTATCATACAAAAAGTGAGCTATATGAGGGTGCTTGAAATATTGTACCTTCAGCATCTTTCTTTTTGGCCCTTCTTTGAAATTAAACATAGACTTGGCCATTTCTGTTGTAACTCTTTGTTTAACAACCTCCCATTTATCGGGACCCATCACTGTTTCCTTTATTTTTCTCATCACTTCTACGAAAGTATCAGTGGTTGGCCCAAGCTTTCGGTACACATCTACTAGTTCGCTTAAAGAGTGTGTAACTATTTCCAAGCTTTTTCGACTCTCAGTAGGTAGAGTCAAAGCCATGTGATCTCTCTTCAATTTTGCATGAAAAAGTCGACACATTTCTAAGGTGCATTGCTGATGATGTTTGTTTCCCAAGGTATGTCATAAATTTCAGACAGATAAGTCGTGGTTGGTGGACAACCTTCTTCTTGAATGACGCGTTCTACCCTACATCTTTTTTTAGCAACATTTGGAGCAGCATTTTCAGCCTCTGCATCAATATATAAAATTTTGTATATTAAAAAAACACATGTAAACAAATTTGTACAAATTGAATGAAAATAATATTCAAATTGATGGCCACCTCGATGTGGTTGGCTAGCATCTTTCCCACCCTGAGACTATTGAGAACCAGAATGACCCTGCTAAGAACCAACATGACCACCGATTGGTTGAGAACCAACACAACCATCCATTGATTGGCCTCTGGGGGGATACATATCACCACCTTCACGCAATCTGCCAGCACTTATTGATGGCCCTCCAAGGAAATGTGAACCACCACCAACCTCGCGAGACGAGAGAGAAGCTTCATAAAAAAATATGAATTTATAATCAATTCAAAAATACATTCATACATATAAATACATGTACATATTCATTGATTAAATTGTGTGAACCATAACACGATTGCGTGAACCATTGGCATGCTCCATTGATGGAGTAGACACCCTTCTCCTCTTAGCTCCTGAAAATAAAAAATAAAACTTATTAACAACTCATTTAACTCACAAAATTGATAAAAAAATCAATTCCATATGTACACACATGTATGTATATGTATGGAGACTTAAGATTATATTTAAATACCATAAACATCCCTCGATCCCTGATCCCCCTCTCTCATAGAGATATGGGATTATGTTGATCTTCGTCGTTCATCCTCCATGATATATATATTTGCAGTGGACATTTACAATTATTTTTTTAATTACTATTTAAAATAAATTCAAAATAAATTTCAGAAAACTAATGTAATTTAATGTACACAAATTATGTAAAACACAACTTTCAAAACACTAATTGATGTGTGAAACTCAATTTAAGAAAAAAATTTATAAAAATGTTAAGTTCACCAAATTGCGCTTTACATGGTGGGAGAAAACTTGGTATAAAATTGAAAAAAAAACATGGTCATTAAAAAATAAGCATGAAACTCCATTTAAGCAAAAATTTGTTGAAGTCCTCACATTTTAATTTTATAAAAATGTGAAGTTCACCACTTGTTGCAAATGTGGAGTTCACCAAGTTGCGCTTTACATGGTGTGGTGGGAGCACACTTGGCATATAATTGAAAAAAACACTTGGTCATTAAAAAATATGCATTTATAAGTACAAAACACACACATATCCAAGATATGTTACAATCTCCATCAATAAATTTTGAAAGAGGGCGTCTCAACACTAATTCATCTTTGAGAGATGAATCTTGAAATTTTTAAGAAGAGCATCTCAAAACTAATTCATCTTTGATAGATGAATCCTGAAATGGCATTGCCCCACGCAATAGATCAGCAGACATCTTATTCACATTTGTACAATGTCTTATACTAAAAAATCGAAATTGGCTAACAAAATTATTTGCTTTTCCACGCAGTTGTTTTAGTCTCTCCTTCTTAACTTGGTACACACTTTTCATCTGGTTGCACACAAGTTTGGAATTGGTGAAAACTACAATTACATTTGATCCATACTCCCTAGTTGTTCCCAAGCCTTCTATCAATGCAATATAATATGTCTCGTTGTTTGTTGTTCTTCCCAGTATATTCATTTTCCTTTGGACGAATTTGCTAGTCGCAATATTGGAAAGCACATATGTAATCATTGCTTTCCCTGGATTGGGATAGCAAGAAAAATCTATGCATAATTTCCATTTTTAAACCATATTTAGTGGGTTTTTATCCCTGAAAAAAAAAACAAAAAAAAAAATTCAATAAAAATATATTAAATTGACATTTATTGCAAATGCATGGGAGAAATGACACATGTGCATGAGATAAATGACATGTGCATGGTTTATCTTAAAGTTTGACTTAAATTTTATGGTAGAATTCACATCTAGAAATGAGATGCGTTAAAGATTGCATTGCCTAGAGTTTAAGGGAGATTTATGACACATATACATGGTTCATGCATGGTTTGCATGAAAGTTTGCCGTAACATTTATGGCAGAAATCACATCTAGAAATAACATGCCTTAAGAAAGGATGAGATCCAGAGGTTACCTGGCCCTTTACATGCCTTAAGAAAGGATGAGGTCCAGAGGCTACCTAGCCCTTTACAAACTGCTTTAGAACTTGTAGAAGTTAAGACTCAACCAACAAACTAAAATCCTATGGAATTTTAGCCACTTTAGGTTCAGTTTTTAGGCCTTAAATTTTGCCTTGAATTAATGGGGGAAATCCTTGAGTTTGGAGGATACTATCCTATGAGAGTTCAGCCACTTTAGGTTCATTTTTTAGGCCTTAAAGTTTGCCTTGAATTAATGGGAGAAAGCCTTTAGTTTGTGGGAGAAATGAAATTTATATGGTTTACAAAATTATTTTATGCACTTACTAAACCAACTGGTTATGGTGGTTGATGAAGTTATGTCAAAAGTCACACCTTTACTAGTTTGTGGGAGAAATGAAATAGAAATGACACATGCCTTAAATTTTGCCTAAAATTTTATGGGAGAAGGGAGAAATGACACATGTAAAAGGTTTTCCTTAGAGTGGTAGTGGTTTATGGATATTAAAATGAAGAAATTATATTTCTATTCCAGAGATTGACTGTAGGGGCATTTACTCGATATGTCACCTTTGAGAAAAGATGAGATACAGAGTCTACCTGGCCCTTTACAGACTCCGCCTTTAGAATTTGTAGAAGTTAACACTCAACATACAGACTAAAATCCTATGGAAGTTCAAAATCTTATGAGAGTTCAGCCACTTTAGGTTCAATTTTTAGGCCTTAAAGTTTGCATTGAATTAATAAGAGAAAGCCTTTAGTTTGTGGGAGAAATGACATTTACATGGTTTGCAAAATTATTTTATGCAAGTTAATAAAAACACGCTTTAAAGTTAATGGGAGAAATCCAACATGACACATGCTTTAAAAACTTGGACTAAGAATTTAAGGGATAAATGACACATGTACATAGTTTTCCTTAAAGTGGTTGTGGTTTATGGATATTAAAATGAAGAACTTCTATTTAGATCTGTTCCAGAGATTGACTGTAGGGGCATTTAATGGATATGTCACCTTTCAGAAAATATGAGATCCAGAGGCTACTTGACCCTTTACAGACTATGCCTTTAGAACTTAAAGAAGCTAACACTACCTGGCCCTTTAGAGAATCTACCTGTAGAACCTAGTAGAAGTTAACACTCAACAGGAAGACTAAAATCCTATGGAAGTTCAGCCAATTTAGGTTCATTTTTTAGGCTTTAAAGTTTTCCTTTAATTAATGGGAGAAAGCCTTTAGTTTTAGAGTAACCTTATAAAATGATTTAATGTGAAGATAGTACTTTACCTACAAAAAAATGGAATTGAAGACTGTGCTTATATATCAGAGTTATGTTATGACAAATTAGTTATGTCCTTAATAAGAAGTATGATTTATCACTTATCAAATTGTTTAATAATTTATAATAATGTCATTTTTGGCTTGTACTATCATTCATCCTTGATATGTACAAGAATTTTACAACTTCAAGATCAACCTACACTATCATCATAAATTAGTTATGTCCTTCGTAAGAAGTATGATTTATCACTTATCAAATTGTTTAATAATTATAATAATTGATATGTACAAGAATTTTACAACTTCAAGATCAACCTACACTATCATCATAAATTAGTTATGTCCTTCGTAAGAAGTATGATTTATCACTTATCAAATTGTTTAATAATTATAATAATTGATATGTACAATAATTTTACAACTTCAACATCAACCTACACTATCATCATATCACTATAGCCATGTCAATCTAGATCATTTATATCCATTACATCATAAAACACTCCACTTTTAACATTTTAAAAGAATAAAGCAACATGGAAGGTGTTAATTTAGGTACATTAATACACTCCACTTTTAACACTTTACAAGAATAAAGCAACATGGAGGGTGTAAATTTAGGTACATTAATAAAATACATCCATGTCAATCTAGATAATTAAGATCTATTACATCATATTTAACACAATCTAGATTATTTATATCCATTACATCCTAAAACACTCCACTTTTAACATTTTAAAAGAATAAAGCAACATTGAAAGTGTAAATTTAGGTACATTAATAAAATACAACCATGTCAATCTAGATTATTAAGATCCATTACATCATAAAACACTCCACTTTTAACATTTTACATTTTACTCACCTTGAGTTTGGGGGATACTATCCTATGGAAGTTCAATACAGGCATGTCAATCTAGATTATTGAGATCCATTACATCATAAAACACTCCACTTTTAACATTTTACATTTTACTCCATTTGAGTTTGGGGGATCCTATCCTATGGAAGTTAAGCTACTTTCAGTTTTTAGGCCTCAAAGTTTGCCTTGAATTAATGGGAGAAATCCTTGAGAAATGACACATGCTTTAAAGTTAATGGGAGAAAGCCAATGACACATGCTTTACAGTTTGCCTTAAGAGTTTATGGGAGAAATGACACATGTACATGATTTTCCTTAAAGTGGTTGTGGTTTATGGATATTAAAATGAAGAACTTCTATTTAGATCTATTCCAGAGATTGACTATAGGGGCATTTAATGGATATGTCACCTTTCATAAAAGATGATATCCAGAGGCTACCTGGCCCTTTATAGACTCTGCCTATAGAACTTGTAGAAGTTAACACTACATGTCCTAATTATACCCTATGAAGTGTGTAGAGGACCCGTGGAATCACTCACACTACTTTACGTACACATAAGGGTGTATAAGAGTGTACTAAGTGAAAAAATATGGTGATATTGTTGGATATCATTCCCAAGAGCCCAAATGTACTCCTTAAGTATATGTGGGGTCTATATAACCATCTACAAAAACAAGTGATTCTTTCCAAGCTAAGGATAATGTATGAGCCATGTGTATACACACATTATCTAGAAACCATAGGCCAAAATAAAGGGTACTTAAGTGGTTTGAAGAAAAAATAGCACCAAGAAGCTTTGAAGGAGGGGAATAAGAACTAGAAATGGGGGAAGGATAAGAATAAAATAGCCACTACACATCCATGCAAGGGTAGTAGAAATAATTCTAACCATTGCAACATTGATGGTCACATTAAGGAGAATTATTGGATGTTTGGTATGTGTTATATTCTTTATGTGAATACCCCCATGCACTATATATTTTTCTAAGAATAGTGGTGGGAATAAAATGGGAGGAAAGGACCCCCACTTTAGGGTTTCATAGAGATGAAAAATCCCCCACACACAGGTGTTCAGGGGTAGTGCCCCAAAAAAACGTTTTTGGGAAAAAAAAATCTCCCTTTATGATGGTTTTCATCACATGGTTTTTTCTTTTAGCATTTTTCTAGTGCATGGTAGTTTACCCCATGGTTCTACAGTTTCAGTTAAAGAACTAAAGTTTTATCTGATCCAAGGTAATGGATTGGTAGTTTATAATTGTCGTGGGATATATACATATATACATACATACATATGTGTGTGTGTGTGTCTGATGGTCTAAAAATTAATATACTAATAAAAAAATGATCTTCTCATTTTGGGTTTCTCGAGTAAATTATATGTTAATGCATGTGTTTTACATTGAATATTTTTCATTTTATTAAGAATCTATTTGAAACAATTAACTATATAAGGTTAAAACCTATGTTTTGTATCAAATTACTTTTGGTTTCAATGGGAAACTTTTATGGCTAATGTGTTTTTCTCGAAATGTGATAGACCCCATTAAAATGGGAGATATATCAAATTGATTCCTATGGTGAAATAAAATAGTTGAGTAGTTTAAATATATAGATGCATAAATTCAATGAGCATAGTTTTGAGATATATAAGTCCAAAATGGAATAGTTGTTGGTGAACAAATATCAGTGGATCACTATGGATATATCTGCTTCATTAAAAGGGATTTTTCTAGAAGGATGGACTAACTTGGAAAGAAGGGAAAATATCAAAATACAATTGTGTCTCTTAGATGTTGAAGAATGTAGTTAGGTTCAGTCTTCATTAGTAATATATTTGTCAAAAAGAATTTATAATTATTGTTTCCTAGCAAAAATCTATAACTATTATCAAAACAAAATGTTTTGTTAGGAAATAATAAAAGGCTAGAAAAGCGACAAATGGTTATACTAATGATGAAAGAGTGAGACCTTCAATTTAGGAAGGTTGTATAGTATGTCTCTTCCGATGCATTACAACTTTTAAGTTGACTAATATTTGGATTCGTAGTATTTATGCATACTAGCATTCAGTGTTGATTAACATTTATGTCTATTGTTTGTACAAGATCTTTGAATTGATGCTGATGTATGTTTACTGAATGAAAAATAAGTTAACATTTATGTCTATTCTTTGTACAAGATCTTTGAATTGTTGCTGATGTATGTTTACTAGATGATAAATAAGTTGGAGTTGAACTAAATTTTTTCCTTATAGCTATTGTTTCTTCTATTGACTACATTTCATTATCTCATTCACTGAGTCACTAAGTCATGTTGGCTCATTTACTGTGGAAAAATAATATCTATACCCAGTTGAGGTTTTCGCATTACCAAAACAATTTTTTTTACTAAAATTATAAATATAGGTTCAGCCTCATTATAGGTTTAGATGGGCGACTTTAGGATTCGGTACAATTATAAAAGGACTAAATTTTAGGCTAAATACAAAGATGCAATTCAGATGAAGTTTGTATTTCTTCAAAGGATATTTTTAGTGTTATACAGTTTTGATGCTATTCAGTGTAATTGCAGTTAATTAAAGCCACAATATTGGTGTTTTTATGTTTCATTACCACCACAGAAAGGAGCTTGGATAAGAGAATAATTCAGTTTTATCTCATTCACTGAGTCACTAAGTCATGTCGACTCATTTACTATGGAAAAATAATATGTATACCCAGCTGAGGTTTTCTCATTACCAACACAGAATTTTGTACTAAAATTATAGAGATAGGTTCAGCCTAATTATACTTATGATTCCTTATGAAACTCAATTATGCTACTCTATTTATATTTCACGTTCTTGTAACAAATTCAAAATGTGTCCCTAGATCGCTTGAGGAAGTGAGTTGCAACACACCATAAAACTCTAATTGGGACTCACATTGGTGAACCATCAATTGCATTAGAATATTAACTTCAATTTATATGCAGGTGTGTCCATTTCCTATGATTCTGTTTCCTAAAAATTGTTTCATTCAATGACCTCTAGAACTACAGTTTTTTTAGTAAGGAACAATGCAAATATGGAAAAAGGAGTTGATTTTTCAAAAAATGGTTTGGGAAATTGCAGATAACATATTAACATGGGTCTTGGCCAAATACACTTATGAAGGCTTACAAACTCAATTACATTGTTACATTTTTATTTTATACCTCAAACAAAATTCGCAATTCGGGGCCAACCTGCAAATTTTAACAGCAAGAGTTGAGGCCGAACAACAAGACGTAGATGTAGACGCAAACGCGGGCCTGAAAATTCGAAATTCGGAGCCAATCTGCAAATCTGAATAGCAAGAGTCGAGGTCGAATAGTAAGACATATGTGCAGATGCAAACGCGAGCCCAAAACACACAACAGACGCAGAAACACAATCACAACAGACGCACACGATAATAAGCCCAAAACCCGTTAATGGCTCTGGGCTGGTGTATTTATAAACTAAAGTTCAGTCGGACTATTTTAAGAATTCATTCGAGCTTATGTTGTCGGTTTTCCAATCTCCAACCAAAAATCTGTTTGCCCACGCCATTAGTACGCTGTCAATGTAAATGGCAGAATAAGTCTGGCCGAACTAATTTCGAAAGTTCAACCAAACTCTCTAACAGTTCGACCGAATTCTTGAGAACAAAATTTTTATGCCCCCGATTCTCACAAAAGTGCAACCCAACTTCATGGGTTTATCCAATTCAAATTTTATTTATGATAAATAAATAATTTCTTCATGTAATTATGAAGATCAAACCTAGTTACAACTTCCAAAATCTACTAGGTTGGAGCCTACAAATTTAAAAGGGGATAAATGTATCTTTCAAGTGGGTTCTTACAAACTCTAGATTTATGGGTTGGTTCCTACAATCATCATTTAAAGAATATTTTATTTTTGTTTTTCTCCCTTTATGGGCTACCATGTTAACTCTCTTATGGTATATGTGTCCAATTTGATTGTGTGTTTTTTTTCTTATCTCATAAATGCAAAGAGATAAGTATTGAAGTGAAATTTTTAAATAGTATGAAGTAATAAGAATACTGAGTCATCCCCCCTATTGGTATTTAATATTGGTATGAGAGTTAGATTCCTTCAATAATAGCTTAACTACTGGAAGAAATACCTCACTAGAAAAATAGCAAGTCAAGATGGTTCGTTCTCAACCAAATGTCCTCTACTCAATCGGACAAACTTTAATTTTTGGAAAATTGTAATGAAGACTTACTTGATGTCACTTGGCATGGATATTTGGAAAATTATTTTGAATGGGTATCAAAACCTAGAAACCCCTCTAACTGATGAAGCTAGTAAGAAAATATATGACTACAATGGTGAGGCTATGAATGAAATCTTGCATGGATTTTCAGAATAATAAATTTTCAAAGTGATACAGTATGATTCAACTACATAAATGTGGGACAAATTGGGAAATAATTGTGAAGGGGATAAAAAGGTTAAAATTTCCAAACTCAAGGTTTATACAATGAAATATAAAAACTGAATGAAGATAAAAACAAGGAAGTTTATTTCTCAAAGTGGATGAGTTTGTGAATGCAATGAAAGGGTTAGGTGATCACATTAATGATTCTAAAATAGTAGAAAAGGTGTTTAGATCACTTTCTTCTATGTTTGATGCCAAAGCGTCAACCATAAAATAAATGCGTGAATTTGAAAAATTGACAATGGAAAGAATTCATGGAATTATTATTGCTTATGATATGAGAACAAACAAGAATCATTTAGAAAACAGATAAGTTTCCTTCAAAGTATCAAAAAAGTCAAAAGAACATCAAGACCAAGATTTCTTTAGCCACATTTCAGATGAAGAGGAAGCAAAATTTGTGAGAAATATACAAAGAGTCTCACAAAATTATAAAGGTATGTTACGATTCAAATTTTTTTAATGTAGTTGAATAGGGAAGTTTGCTTCAAAATTTCCTTATAAATAAATAATAATATTGAAAAGGAAGAAAAGGAAAAGGAAACATCTATGAAGAATAACAAGTTCTTCATCATGAAAAGGTTATACTCAAAGAATGAAAACTACATTTCATCATTGGATGAAGAAAATTATGAATATAATGCAAACCTTA